>APFE031350976.1:6729-29366 GCA_000404065.3 Pinus taeda
TTATGCAGAAAATATAAGGTGAAAATCAGGGTCACCTGACACTTTATATTTTCCAAAAAAAATCTCTCTCTTTCCATCATCATTCCATCTTCATTCCATTTCGCCTCACTCCATATTTTTCACTCCATTTCATTCCATTCCACTTCATTTTTTTCCCAGTTCACTCATTCCATCTCATTTCCACCAATAAAGTCCCTCTCAGGACTATTCCATTCAGATAAATTTGTCTTAATCATCTTTGTGCAGGCAGAAAAGTGTTCTTGCAGATTCCGCAGCTCATACCGAGTTTCCGCAGCCAATACACTCTGTCTCTGCAAACAAAGCAATTCTGTGTCAAAAAAAAAAAAAAATTACAGTCAGAGGTATCATCATCAAAGAGAAGCAAGGATGCATAGCACCTACAAGGCCAGAAAGCAATCAAAAGTTAGCCACCATAATTAACAAAGGGATCAAATGCAAATATATAAAGGTATGTTCCAAAATTTTTAATCAACAGTTTAATATCATTTTTGCATGGTTTTAAAATCGTGGTAGGAGTCACTTAATGTAATGATTGACAAGATTATCCCACTCCTCGTCCACGATCACGCCTAATCCACCTCATCACCCTCCTAACGGTTTCCTAATCCCTATTGATTTGAACTTAATACGAGCTGCTCTTCCATTAATTATTCGTACCTCAGTGATGTATACCAGTGTACCATGGCTCTACATACGATCATTTCCGCAGCCAAGTGTATGCAGCCACTCAAAGCTTATAGATTTGACCGTTGCACCTGCATGCATAAAAATTATAGCCGTATTAATCTCTACCCTCATACCACTGGTTCCATTCTCATTTTCATACACCACTCTCATTTCATTGTAAAATCCCTCTCTGTTTTTCCTCACCTCACTGTTCAAAACCCCGATCACAAGTTCTGCACCTCACCATTTATTACATTACGGTTACTCTGTACAACCGTGATTCCCCTGTTTTCCCGTAGAGCATTCTCCTCAAGCGTCCATATCCCACTGTCTGAGTTTTAAGTACAGCTGAGAACCGAGAATGGGGAAATTATTAAGAGTAGAAATGGAGGGTTCGAAGTTTTTAGAGGGTTACCCATAGGTAAAAGAAGCACTGCAAAAAGCCGAATGGCTAAAGTTCATTCAGAAATTTAATGGGTACCATAAGGAGGTGACAAAGGCATTTGCCCGGTCATTTGATGGAAAAACCGTGGAGGTAGGTGACTTGCAGTTCACCATAACAGAGAGCAACCTGGCTACAGCAACCGATTTGCCTCAAAAAGGAGAACGCTGGTTCAAAAATAGAACAGTTGAAGATCAAGAGTGGAGAAAAATGCTCAAGAATCCAGGTATGGATACCTCCATTTTCACCAAGGGAATCCCTGTACGTGTCATTAAAGAGGAATGGAATTCATTACTGCTTCTTGTTCAAAAATTTTTAACATGTGAAGGCCGTTTCGGTGTCATGTATATATACCATACAAGAATCATGATGCATTTTATGGATGACCGAGCTATCAATTTACCTTGTTTCTTGTTAACTAGTCTAAGAAAGATGTGTACCACTGTTCAGAAACACGTGGGAAACATTGAACCCCACTTGTATCACCATGGGCTTATTAAGATTTTAATTGAGGAGCAGTTGAAAACTAAAAATGATACATGGGATAAGTTTCTCATTAGGAACCATTTTCAAGAGGTAGCTGAAGCCTCTAGTAGCTCTCCTAGGATACCAAAAAGAAATAGGAGAGGAGGAAAAGAAATTACTGATCAAGAAACTGCTGAAGAAACTGCCCAAAAGACTGCTGAAGAAACTTCCCAAAAGACTGCTGTAGAAACTGCTCAAAAGACTACTCAAGCAACTGCCCGAGAAGAAAGAAAAAAGGGAGACAACACTAAAAGACAAAAGGGGGATAAAGGGAAATCCATTTTGCAAGAATCATTTCCTTCACCTGAGCCCTCAATTGAAGAAGAATCCCAAACACTAGCTGACAGATTAGTACAACTTCAAACCACTGCCTTCTCAAAGAGAAAACAAAAAGAGAAACATAGTGCCCAACAAAAGAGCACTAATGTACAAGTAAGGAGAAGCAGTAGGTTGAAGGGAAAAATGAGTGTGACCAAAGGGAAACAGTCCCATTTTGTTGATTTGGGCACACCTGAAAAGAATCCAATTCAGTTAGATGTTGAGCTAAGTCCTCGACAAGAGGAAAGTCCCTTCCAGCAAGAGAGAGAAGGCAGTTTTCAAGAATTAGAATTCAGACCAAGACAAACACCTGACATAGACCCTGACCAGCAGAAAGCATATGATTACTTGGAGACTTTAGAGCAATCTGCTGCTGGTCCAAGCACTATAGTACCTCATGATGAACAGGTCAAATCTCTAAAACAAGAGGTATTTGAGCTGGAAGTCTTGAACCAGCACATTAAGCAGGAGAATGAAGCCTTGAAAGAACAAAGCAAAGTGGACAAAATGGTCCATGACAATACAATGCTTCACTTGGGTATTTGGCAGAAAAAGAATAGAAAGTTGAAGAAGAAATGCAAGAAATTGAGCAGGGCCTTGATTAACTTGAGGTTTAGATGTTTGGTTATGAAACCAAAAAGAGTAAATTTGGCAGTGAGAAGAAAGAGGAGAAGGTTGGATGTCTTGGCAAAGGCATCTGAGCATATAAACTGAGAAATCATGACAAGTTTTGGTTGCATGAGGACATGCAACACCTTCACAGTGGGGGTATGTTGGGCCTCAAACCTGCACTCATTTACCCATCCTCCCAACAACCTTTTCCTACTTATTTCCTTCTTTTGTCATCATTTCCTTCATCAACTTGTTCAATTCATTGCATTATAGGACTTTTTAACATGATTTGCTAATTGTGCTAATGGTTGACTGTTGGTTTAGATTTTTGGTTCAAGTGCTGCAATTCCGCAGCTATTACAGGTTTCCGCAGCCGATCTCTGATTCCGCAGCCAATCCCAGATTCCGCAGCCATTTTCTTGTTTGATATGATCCAGGTGTCTTCCAGAGAAAAGAGCCACATGGGCAAGTTTGTATGACTGTGTACATGGTACGTGTGCTATCAGCTCAGCCAAACTGGCCATCGACACCCCTGGTCAACGCGGAGGAAGCTCTGGTCAAACGGCAAGGTTGCAAACGGTGGCAAGGATCTACATGTTCGGTTGGAGCACGTAAGTCACAGCTGGCTTCTCCTTTAGCCACGAAGATTGCAGGGGACAAGAATCCAACACCAAATTTATTAAACCACAATGACCGTTCCCTAGATCCGTGCTCGGTGCTGCTGAACGTGTCCTTTTCCTAGCTGTTAGTTAGCTTAGTCTACGCACAGGACAGTTGATGTTCTTGCTATAAATAAAGCGTTTCCACACGCTGAATAGTTAGTCTGAGATAGTTAATATTTTGCTGCTATAAACTCTGTTTTGAAGACCTTTTTATAAAGCATTTTACACTTCCCACTGTGTTTATTATGAGTTGATTCAATTCAAAGAAGACAGTTCTGTTTCTATCCGCGTAGCTGATCTTTTAATTGTTTGAAGTGGATGGAGGGCCCCTGTCTGCTACAACCATTGTACAGTAGCCTTTGAATTTATTTTCCTGCATTTCTTTTTCTTTATTTGATCATGTATATTAATGTACAGTTTTTGAATTATGCTGCTTTACATTTCTGTACTCTTCATGACTGATCAGTGTGTTTTTACAGCTTTGATTAGGAGCCTGGGACAATGTGCTTTTACTTCTTTGCAACACTAGTGGCATCTGAAGTTGTCTTATCTCAACTGCTGACTTTTTGCTTTGATTTTCTTTAGTTCCTTGCTTAGTTAGTTTCTTTATTTGGTTTACTTTATCAAGTTTTGTCAAGTTGCTAATCTCTTAATGGTTCTGTTTATCATAACTCACTAACTTTTATGGGACCAAAACATTATCTAACTGCAACTTGATTTATTTAGTTTTAGACTCATATTGCTAATTCATTCCTAACTCTTCTTTTTCACATGATCAATTAAGCTAAAGGCAGAATGTTAAGGGAGAATTAAGTAGTGTGATTTGTCACTTAATTTTTGGATTGCTAGAGTAGTTTTTTTGCTTTCAACAGAGTTAATGTAAATATCATTTTCATTTCTATCAGCAGTAAAGGTATTGGACTAGTGCCATTAGTCTTTTGTTTAATGCTTTGCTTTCATTTGATGCTTTAATTTTATTTCAAGTCATGGTCAAGTTTTCTCTTTAAAATTCAAGAATCATTTAGAAATCATCACATACACACACATTCACTCACTTGTTTATAACTTCATCACATCATATTAGGAAGATAATTTAGACATAAACTAAAAACGAAAAAAAGAACTAGGAAGGGCTACTTAAGTATATATTGTACACTTCACTTCATCAGCTTACGAGCCCTGGGTTGACAATTTATGATAGCAATTTAGACAACACTAAATTGACCAAACACCAGCCACACTGATCGGTGCAACTATGTTTAAAATAGGTGCGCCGACACCGTGAATAGGGACAAACCCTATTTTCTCAAAAATTCACCATTTAATATTAAATTTTATGGGCCAAGCATGATTGTTGACTCAAATTAATGGATTTTGCAGGAAAGAATCATTGAAAATGGTGAACTAGAAAGAATGGGAACATTAGGATGTTAACACCCAGGTAATGGATGATCCAAATTTCCTAGAAACTTTGAGGGCTTTTTGGGCTCCTCAAATTCTTGCTCACACCAGGGATGCGTGCCCAACGTGAGTTGCTTCGGTACCTGACTAGTCTTTGGGACATTATGGTCCAGGTGGCTCCAGACACATGAAAGAGTCCAAGAGGACTCAGGAAGGGTCAAAAATCAAAGTGTTTGGATTGTGCTTGAACTAGGTTCATGTTGGAGATCTCATCGTATTGATCACAGTGGTATGAATGGTTCGGTAAAACCAGTCCATATGCAAAAGTTAGGAGCAGTTAAAGTTCAGGGTTGACTTGAGTGACAAGGTAGGTTAAGGAGGCAACAATTTTGACAATATCTAGCCATTGGGTTCCGGCCAACCTGGGCCAATTTCTGGGTGAATTTGTGGGTCCGTTAATTTTTCTTCTAAAGCCTAAGGTTCTAGAAAATTCCCAATAGGACTGGTGGTTATGATTTAAAAAAATAAAAAAATAAATATTAAATGGGGCGGGAAGCCATGACACCGTCGCCCCTGGAACTGTCTTAACCCAAAAAAAAAAATTATACTATTAAGTTGGGGTGGGCGGCCATGACCCCGCCACCCTAGAGTCCCAACCAAAACCGTTATATACTATTGATAGGGGGCATGAGTTGTCAACCCCGCCACCCCTCCACCTCACCCTCATGTGAATTAACGAAATCAACAGTGATGGTTAGGGGAGTGGACCACTAAACCGGAGAAACCAAATCCCATTTAATAAATCATAACCGATATGTATTAAAAAAAGGAAGGGGCAGGATTTGATCCTCCGACCCCTCAATAAAATTCTAAGTTTACCAATGCACCAACGGTGCTTGTTGTGTACTCTGCCCACCAAAACATATATGAACCTTTTTTCATAGTGCGCCACTGGGGGGGGGGGGGGGGAGGCAGTGGACATGCATTTCTATGCAAGTTGAATCATGAGTAGTGTAGCAAGGGCGCTGAAACCATGATCTGAGCAATTTCTCAAAGACAGATTTTCACTTTGTCAGATTTCGGTAAATTTTATATGGTTTTAGCATTTCTCGATGCCATGAATTTAATGGTGCTATCTGTTTCCCCATTAGATATCTGCAATTTTTGGGTTTCTTCAATTGTGGAGGGCTCGAAGATGTAGTCCCTCTATTACACAGTATTTTGTCACCGACCTCGCATTCCCCTGATCCTGGGTAAAATCGGTCTCTGAATGGCATATGCTCTATGTCATACGTCAAAATATGTGTCCATATCTTCCATATCACTCAAGAAGATTAACCATGCTCATTAATCTTGAAGTTGACCCTTTTAACCTATGCTTCAAGATCGTCACAGGACATCAGTATCCTACTTGCGACGATGGACCGGAGTGAACAAGAACCTTGTGACATCGTCGCAAGAGTACATATGTTCTCTGCGACGGTCATATTTTGGGGATCATTGCAAGTCATCAGTATCCTGCTTGTGATGATAAATTTGAATACACTGTTGCTTCACGATGTCATCTATAAGTCTTAGTGTTTGAATCGTGACAACCCAGATATGGCGAATTAGTTCAAACAAAATGCTTCTAGGTGGTTCTGGAACTGGTTGTTGGGTGAAGGAAGTTTGCCTTTCCTCATTTGAGATGGTGGTTCTGCCTTTTGAGTAACCTCCCATGAAAATAAGCTTCCTCTCCCTCATTTATGGAGGCTCCTCCTCTTATAAAATCATCCTCCATTGCTATGATCAGCTAGTTTTTTGGGTGTGAGCAAATTAGCTAGTTCTTGGTGTTGGATTGATAGTTTGCAGTGTGAATTGCTGTTAGTCTAGCAATTGGTTGTGGATTGTTACTTCGAAATGTTTTCAAAAGAAGGAAGCTTGGTTATGATTGCCTTAGCCTTATACTAGTGCTTTTGGGTAAGAGAGAGAGTCATCAGCCTTTCTAGGAGACCTTTGAGAGTGAATGCTTTTGGAGACATACTGGCTGAACCCTTCAAGGAAGCTTGCGATGTCAAGGCATGGTTGTAAGCTTTACTTTTGCTCATAATTAATACAATCAATGGTTGTTTCCTATATCATGTATGAGATATATTTGATAGCTTATGGTTCCTTGACTCTGTAAGTGAATAGTTCATTGTTGTTCTCTATTATGTGTTTTGTTGTTCTCTTATGTTGTTTCAGGTGAATCACTCATCAAGGAGAAGAAAACAATAGTTGGAGCACCATAACGAAGACTGCATCGAACACCGGCATAAGGTAGGCTCTTTCAATGATGACTATTTAAGGAATTAACTATTTTATTTGTCTTCCTGTGACTAGACCCACTCTAGGGCTAGAGGGGTTGTCTCTGTTCGCAGAGGGAACTTCACCTACATCACAAGTTTGTGACCATACTAGGGAGTCCTTTGTGTGTTGTCTTTTGTTTTTCTCTTGATTCATTTTTGATTGAATTGCATAGTGTCTCTTTGTTTTGGGACAGAGCCATCAGTGTTCTGGATCACTTGAGTAGATATGGTAGTCCACATCACTGTCTGAGTTATAAGTCTGGTGTCTTTCAGCTACCTTTGCCTTGTTTTGCCTCTTGATTAAGATCGTTGCTGTTTAGCTCTTAACAGCTGCAACAAATCACCCCTATCCTCTTTAACCAAGCTGTATGTCACAGATATCTCGTCATACAGTTGTGACGATTCTAAAATCGGACTGTCACCGAAGACAGGTGTACTCTTGTGATGATGTCGCATAGTTGCTAATGTTGTGCCTGCGACGATTTTGCGTTTGTCTCATGTTGCTAGTCTAACCCCTGCGACGATTCTTGTAGGGTTGCTTTTCACAGCCTTGCCTCTTGAATAGGCTAGTATTGCTTGTTCTCTGCTGTCTCTTACATCTTATCAAGCTTGTTTTGACTGTGTTTGCTAAGGCATATCCTTCTTGATTCCGTTTGTATGAATTTTGGTTTTTGGGATGTGTGACCTAAGTCTTTTAAGGTTTCGTCAAGAAGTCACTTATTTTGGGTTGCTTGTCCTTCCAAGATTCTGAAATACGTCCAAAACCACCTTATTGGCTTGTTTGAAGCTGTTTCCTTGCTGCTTGTCTATCCTTTCTGATTGGTCTGTAGTGATTGCTTATCGAACTAGTTTGATGTGTTGATTTGATTTTCGTTCACTATTGAAACATAGCTTACATCTATTTTGATCAGTCAGACTTGCATTTTCTTGTTTGTTATTAATTACAAAAAATCAAAACATTACACTCATATAACATGCGAAAGTGAAAGCATGTTTGCATTAGTGGATTTTTCATGATTGAGAAAGTAAAAAGCAAAGTTCAAATCTTTCATTTTCCATCATAGTAGTTGCGGGATAAGTGAAATTGATGCATCATGTTTCCTAGTGATTGGATTGCTTGCATGCATTTTTGTTATTGCATTTACTTGTGATTGTTTTCGTTCATTTGGAAATGAACTCCTTACCCTCATTTAGGTAGTTGTTCATCGAAAGGAATGGTTTTTTACTCATTGTAGTTGCATCCTAGAAATTGTTGGAATACATTCAATAGGGCCTTGAAATCGAGACTTAATTCAAGATTAAGTGTTAAAATATATTGAATGAACATAAAAATGCATTGGAAACTAACGCTCACATATCTAGAGATCTAGGCTAGAGATGTGTTCCAGTGTCATTAAACCTAGTTACTATTGTTTTCACTAAGGTTGTGTGATTCCTTATTTTGTGATTCAATAGGTACTAGTACAGATTTGTGCTCCCTGTACCATCACGTATATATTGGAAGACCCCACTAGGTTATTATCTTGATATCTATAGGAAGCCACCTTACAAATCGTAACGCACCGAACACAACATTCAGGAAGATTGACTACCATACAAAAAGTCCTTGGTCATTTCTCTTTCATTTGATCACCAAGGTGTATATGCAGTTTTTTGATTTGTCTAGTAAACCTCTTATCTAGTCCTCTAGAGCAGTCACTTTCATTCCTTTTTGACTGTTTAAAAGTGAAAGGATCATCTAAGCACTTGTCCTTTCAGGCTCATTAAACCTCGAAAGAGATAGAGTCACCTTTTGATCTGAATTGGATCCTAAAAAATCTCCACGTTTTCATGACTATTTGAATTATGTTAAAATATTCAAGTCCTAAAAAATATCGAAGCTATCAAAAGGAATCCTCATGACAATGGAATTTGTGGCCAGAGATAAGCAACAAGGACCCTTGGTTGAGTGCGCAGACATTTGGCCCATGGTAAAGCGCAAAGGCACAAAACTGGCAAAACCAGAGGCTAATTTGGGAAACAGAGGTGGGTTCTGGTGGCAAAAGCGCTAATCGCATATCACAGGGTGTCCCCCTCAGTGAAGGAAAGCCCCAAAGCACCCAGACCTGAAAACGCTATAAAATTTGGAAAAGTAACTGTTTCGGTTCCGTAGTGCGGGATTCCCCAAACTCGGAAGGATATCGGAAGGCTTCGAGGTGGTAAATAGTTTTGATTGAGTCTTGCTTGATTTCACACATTGAGTGACACGTGTCCAGCGGAAGAGAGAGAAAACCACTTGCATTGGATGGGTAAACGTCGTGCGACTTGTCCGCCCGATATGAAGGACGATTGTAGGATTTGGGGGGTCTAGATCGATGGTGGAGATATGTCCCAACGACTAACTAGATTTGATAGGTCAAAAAGCAAGATGACAGGGATTTGACATTCGACGTGGATGATGAGTTGGCAAATGATTCATGTTCATAGGCGATCTTGAAGCAAACAGATTTAACAGCCATTTGAATATGATTCAGGGAATCTGACACCCAGTTCGTTAGCAAAATAGGTGGCCACCTCCTTGCAAGGCGTTACCTAGTGATGATGATGCAGAGCAGAGGAATTCAAATGGGTAGAGGAAAGGAAACCAGAAGGTTGGGAAGCAGAAACAAGCCAAAGAGCAGGCTGGCTTTAAAGCCATGAACTGACAGAAGCAGAGAGAGGGGCACATATAGAGATGCAAGAAGCTAATAGCAGAGAACATAGAGTAGAAGCCGAGCTGACCTGAAGGCATCATCGAGGCAGACAGGGCCAGAGATAGTCAAAGAGTCTGTGTACTCCATTGAAGGCTTGAGAGGTTCAAGCAAGCTCCTCCGTATAGGCCTGTCATACTACTGTGACCCTGAGAGGTCGAGTTTCAGTAAGGAGAGTCTGTGCACTCCTTTCCTATTGATTTCATTCTATTTGTGAGACTCGAATCGAGCTCACTGTTGTGGAAAATTTGCTTGAAAACATAATAGAGAGGCCACCAATGAAAGGCTGGACTAGGAGACATAGCCCAGGAGCATTGGGTGAACTCCTTATTAAACTTGTTTTGTTTACATGTTTGAATGTTATGTTTTCTTTGATTGCCTCAATGTCTATGTATTCTAGCAATCTTATTGATCCATTGCATAAGTAACATAGGCACATCCATGCACGATTTTATAATACCTTTCATTCTTTATCCTGGATAAATTCCAGATCAAGTGGTATCAGAGCTTAGAGTTACTAAGGTTAGAAAAGCTTGTGCTGGATTTTGTTGTTGAATGCTAACTAGATCAAAGCTTAAATTAGGAGAAGGAGAATTGGTTGAAACTAACCCAGAAATTGGAAGAGTCTATTCTAAGAGGAAAATGTTAGAAGAAAATCCCTTGGAATTAGACCCCTAGTTCATGGATATTTTTATGACCTTGAAATCCATGGTGGAGGAATTGTATAGGGACTATAAGAAACATAGAGATGAAGATGCATCAAGCTCCAAACAAGACAAAGGAGTAGAATAATCTCTCCTCCATGACCACTCCAAAGGCAAATTGAAAGAAGAAAAATTCCTCACGCCTCCTAATAGCCCTGAACATAAAAATAAGACATCTTTGATTAAATTAGATGTTAAATTTGACTTACCAATATATGATGGAGAGTTGAATGCATAGAAGCTAGATAACTGGATTAGACATATTGATGTTTATTGCAGAGTGCATAGTATTGACTTAGCCAAGAGTAAGATTCAGCTAGCCAACCTACGCCTTGGGGGCATTGCCTTGGTATGGTGGGAAGGTAGGACACAAGTTGACATGAAGAAACATGGTAAGATTCTTTCTGTATGGAGTGAATTTGTTTATGCAATTAAAAATAAATTCTATCCACTAGCCTACATGTAGCAAGCCATGATGAGTTGGCAAATTCTTCAACAACTAAAAGGGAAAAGTGTACAAGGTTACACCCAAGAATTTAGGAAAAGAGCTTTGATTCTAGGAATTTCTTTAGACTCACCTGAGACTCTGTTGAAGTACATAGGTGGTCTACACAGCTACATGAGGCACACTATCCTCATGTTTAATCCCACTAGTGTAGATGAGGTATCTGTTCAGGCTACACATCTAGAAGCTAGAGTGAAGAATGGGAACCCAGAAGTTGGGGCATCATCCCAACCCATTGAAAGCAAAAATAAGGAGAAAAGAAAAAAAGATGGAAAGAGAGGAAGACAAACACTGTATAGAAAAGAAAGTCCTCATGCACTCATTATAAGAAGGATTGGCATGATGATGAACACTGCTGGATTCTACATCTGGAGTTAAAACCTAAGAAGTTCAAGGGCAATAGGAAGAAGACTGTTGCAGCTATTCAAAAATATTTGGGGTCACACTCAGGAGATGAAGCAACAATCATAGCCACAGGTATAAAAGGTAAAGATTCTGAAGCATCTACTAGTAATTCTGCACAATCTACTGATAATGAAGAAAATGAGAGAAAAAGACATGAGCTTTTTCATATTCGAGTTATTTCCAAGCATCAAAGATTGATACTTTGTTTGATAGTGGCTCACAAGTAAATTTAATTTCTGAAGAAATTGTAAAGAAGTTGGGATTACTAACCACACCTCACCAGAAACCATATCCATTAGGTTGGATATGTGATAAAGCAAAGCTACAAGTGACTAGACAATGTAAACTTAAGTTTTCTTTTGGGTAAACATTTGTAGATGAGGTTGAGTTAGATATAGTTCCTTTGGATATATGTGGAATTTTTTTAGGAAGTCCTTACTTGTATGATAGAAAAACTATTTTTTATAGAGTTGAGAACAAGTATCTACTCTTTAAAGATGGAATCAAATATATTGTAAGAGCTCATAAGCTCAAGAATAATTATACTCTAATAAACTCAGGGCAAATGAAACGAATTGTAAATTCATGCAAACAATTTTTATTGATGGTTTTAAAGGAAAAGAAATCTGATAAAACCAATGTATTTGAGGGTTGTGATGCTAAACAACAAGCTGATTTAGAAAAAGTTGTTCCAGAATATGATGTATTGTTTCAAGAACCTAAAGTTCTACCACCCAAAAAGGAAATAGTGCATGATATTAATTTGCAGCAAGATGCTCCATTGCCTAACATCGGAATGTACAGGTTGTTCACTTTAGAGAATGCAAAAATCAAGCGGCAGGTATAGGAGTTGCTCGAGAAGGGGTTCATCAGACCTAGCACATCACCATGTGGGTCTCCAATTGTTTTGGTGAAAAAGAAAGATGGCTCGTGGAGGATGTGCATTGATTATCGAGCACTGAATAAGATAACGATAAAAAATCGCTATCCCCTTCCTCACATTGATGATCTATTAGATCATTTAAAAGAAGCTGTTTATTTTTCCAAGTTAGACTTGCATAGTGGCTATCATCAGGTTAGAGTTGTAGAACAAGATGCACAGAAGACTGCTTTCAAAACAAAGTAGGGATTGTATGAGTGGCTGGTTATGCCTTTTGGCTTAAGCAATGCTCCTGTTACTTTCATGAGAGTAATGAATGATGTACTCAGACCTTTTCTTGATGATTTTGTTATTGTATATCTGGATGACATTATTATATTTAGCAAAACGTGGGAAGAACATTTAAAGCATATTAAGCAGACACTAGATGTTTTGAAAAGAGAAAAAATTTATGTTAACCTCTCAAAATGTGAATTTGGCAAAACACCTTTGAATTATTTGGGACATATAGGAGGGGGTGGTGAATTGAAGATAGATCCCTTTAAGGTTGCAGTCATTGTAAACTGGCCTAAACCCAAATTTGGTACAAAGGTTAGAAGCTTCTTAGGAGCAGCACAATATTGGAGAAATTTTATTTCTAACTTTTCCTTAATTGCAGTTGTGATACAGGAAAGTGTTCCCTCTGCGGATAGAGGCAACCCCTCTAGTCCTAGAGTGGGTCTAGTCATAGTAAGGACAGATCAACAATAGATTTCCTTAAATAGTCATAGTTGGAGGCCTACCGCAACCGGTGGTCGATGGAGTTCTGTTGCGTTGCTCTAGCTTTCACTTCCTTCTCCTCAATGAGTGATCAACCTGAAACAATGCAAAGCAAATACAACAAAGCACGTAACTTGAAAACAACAATGATCTATTTACTCACAAAGTCAAGAAGTCATGAGCTATCAAGTAAATTACATACAAGACATAGGAAAACATCATTGATTGTATTAATAATGAAATAAGAGCAAGTTTACAACCAAAGTCTTGACATCGCAAGCCTTCTCAGAGGATCCAACTAGCATGTTCTTCAAGCATTCACTCTTTGAAGATGGATCTCCCAACATACAAAATCTCTCTCTCACTCATAAGCTCTTACACAAAGCTAAAGGGAACTTCACAAACTTCCACAATCTATCAACAATCCCACACTTGTCACACCCACACCAACTATCTATCAAACTCAAAAGCACTAACAACACTGCTCAACCCAAGCAATTACCAACTAAGAAACTAGCAGATCATAGAAATGGTGAGTGATTTTATAGGAGGAGGAGCCTCCATGAAATCAGGGAGAGGGAGCGTATCCTCAAGGGAGGTTGCACAAGAGGTGGAACCACCATCCTAGAGGAGGAAAGGTAACCCAAACTGACCCAACAACTAGCTCTAGAAACATCTAGAAGGCTGACTGATTGAACTAATTTGCCAAATCTAAATTGTCGCGAGTCATGAACTAGGGACTAGGGACGACGTCACAACGAAAAAGTGCATGACAGAAAATCGTCACGGATTCTGAGGGTTTACTAGCGATGATGCAAAAACTTAGTAAAAAAGGGTCAATATTCAAGATTAGAGGGCATTTTCTTAATCCTCTTACACTGGTGGGAAGATATGAACATGTTTATTTGGCACATGACATAGTAGAGGGATTGAGATGAGGATAATGACAAATTATTGTGTAACAGATGCCCCTTAAAGAATGAAGCTCGAGAGAGTGGGAGGGGTGAAATGCTTTACAAAACTGTCTGAACTGGAACACCACCTAGAAGAACCTGCAGGCGTAAGTACAACTCATATCGTTGATAGTGAAATACATATAGTCTAGCTAGGCATGGGCATAGCCATCCAAAAGACATAAAAACTTGGTCTGTGGTATGGACGCAACCATCTAGCTAGTAAGACCATGATAATGATAAAGGTATGGTTGCAGCCATCTATGAAGACTCAGGTATGGTCACAACCATCCATCAACGAGTCATGCAATCACGAACCAATCCACATAGCCCGAACATGTGTAATCTGAGTTCAGGGTCTTGAAACCCAACCGATCATAGTACAAATTCTAGCATGCAAATAGATGTGCTGAAGTCGAGCATGATAGAAATTCGCTTGATTACTAAACAATGAGTAAAACCATTAACAAGCGTGAGACAAACCAACAATAATGCCAATGGTTCTCAAGGTACTGTCCAGTACAAACCACGAAGTGTGAAGCATGGGCTGAATTCGAACACTCATGGAATCACCCAATCGACGACCAATGATGAAAGTTGATCGTTAGGTGTGAAGAGCTTGCCATTGAGGCATGCAAGCTCCATGGTACCATCAAGAATCTCTAGATCAGTCTCCTGGATAATGAACTGACATCGAAAAGAGACGATCCGTCGCAAGAGGGCCATAATGTTTCCCCATCAATGACACGAGATAAGGAACAAGCGGTAGATGGTGAAACATAGTATCAAAGGAGGAGGTAAGGATGTGAACTGCAGAAGGATTATACTCTTGAACATGTCGGCAACACAACTCTGGAGGATGGTAGCATTTAGGTACTAAGGGATCAAAGGCTTGATGGAGATAGCATGGATTAGATGGAATGAGGCTAAATGGCAACCCAAACCCGTGGAAGGCCAAATGACAATGTATGGATATCCCAACCCGACAAGAAGCAAAAGTGTTGATGTTCAAGAGTGACTAGCTGCCATAGGTAACCAATAACAATTTCCAAATTTTCCCCCACCATTGCTGGTGAGTACCCCAATTATTTTTGAGAACAAGCTTGAAGGGGATAGCATATGCTTGTAAGTTCGACCTTCAGTCGAATCCAACCTAGTAATAGTTTAACGAGCCCTAGGGAGGAGAAGCTCGAATCTCATCATGGTGATGAGTCCAATGCCATCAGGGTTTAACAAGTCCGACATAGGTAAAACTCATAGTCTTTTTCATGTTTAGAGAGTTTGAAAAAGACACGGAAAAGAAAACTCCAGGGGGGTCCTTTTTCGTAGATTTATTTCTCTCGAGCCCAAAAAAGTATAAAACAATACTTGAGAGAACCACTTGACCATTACGATCAAGGAGTACTTTTCATAATTAGTGGCCCTGATCCAAAAAAGTAAAAAGGTGATTGAAGACATGTCGTTTCGTAACCAGTATCGAACCCGAAAAGACAAAGGTCCAGTGATCTTTTCACATTTATACGGTCAGAAAAGAGCCCAAAGCAGACCTCCATTTTTATTCTCTTTAACGAGTCAAAAAGGGAAAAATACTCGGCAATATTTTCATATTTTATGGGTCAGAAAAGAGCTTAAAGGAGACTCATCCTGAAGGAACGAGTGGTATAAAGGGTAGCAACTGGTTCCGACAATGGTGGAACTACTCAAAACATGTAATGGTCAATAGGTTGGCTAATAAAACCACTCATCGCTGTGGTTCCTCACGAAAGGAAAAACAACCAAGTGAAAGCATATGATCAACCAAAGTGATGGTGGCAATGGAATGAAACAACCAAGGCTCATCTAGCAAAATTTAGCAGATAAAAATGACAATCATGAGATGTAAATTGGGTATGGGTTCATTTTTAGACAAGCTTGAACCATGGAGAACTCTACTTGGATTTGGTTTCATGTTTACACAAGATTGAAATGAAAAACTATGATTGTATGAGTTCGCATGCCGCCAACATAATGATGCAATTCGAGGTACATGCCCCCCAAGCTTCGTTGCATTCAACGAGGTGGATGGAATGAAGGTTCAATTTCGAGATCTTGGAAAGACTCGACTTGGATTTTACGAGATCTTAATCAAAGACTTGATTTGGAAAGGGAGTTGTTTCATTTTTTAATGAGGTTGACATATGATCAAGAACTTTCCTCAAGACTCCTTGTTTCATTTATTAACGAGCTTGACACAAGGTCAGGAACTATGCTCATCACCCCTATTTTCATTACTTAACGAGGTTGAGACAGGAACAAACTATCCTTATTACTCCTCGGTTCATTTTTTAATGAGGTTGATACAGGAACAAACTATCTTCGTACACCTTGTTTCATTTTTTAATGAGGTTGACACAAGATCGGAACTATCCTTGGGACACCCAGTTTCATTTTATAATGAGGTTTAGACAGGAACAAACTATCCTTGTCACTCCAAGGTTCATTGGCCACATGAGAACATGGCTCCCAAGAGGTCGTCGTGGGATGGAAGGGATGCACTCTGGGAGGAATACATGTCATGAGGCACTAATGATAGATCGGGTTCCAATGCCCCCAGTACATGATGTACGAGGCCATCCGCATGATCATCAACAGAGGTAGAAACGGAATGGGTAGCCACATAATTGACCTGTGGCAAAGAAGGTACTGCTTGCGAACAAGAACCGAGAGGGGATGACAGCTGTGCAGGAGGCACCGGGGGACTAAAGAATGATAATATATCTATGGTCACCACTCTTCCATCGTGTGGAAAACAAACCACACAGAAAAGTGAAGAGACGACGGCTCCCATGGCATAAACATAGTCATGTCCAAGGAGAAGACTGAAATCTAAAGCACCTTGGACAACCATGAAGTCTATTTAGACAGTTTTGCCCCCCAAAGTAATAGGAAGCTTTGAGAGGATCCCTAAAGGTTGACTAGTTCCTCCATCAAATGCCAACAGATTTTGCATGACGGGCACAAGCTATGGGGAGCCCAAAGCTTGCAAAGTAGTGAAAGGCATGAGACTAACCAACGCACCCTCATCCAAGATAGTGCCAGGTACTACCTTATCATAGGCATGTACTGTAATCTGTAAAGGCATATTAGATGGAAGATGGAATGCCGTCAAATGACTCAAGTCAAAGGAAACGACCGAACTACTTGGCGGGGGAACCGTATGATTTCCCCCTGCTCTATAGGAATCGAAGAAGGACCCTCTTGACTAGCAGGGATAGGAGGGTCGTTTTTGGACTCAGGAGAATCTGACGAGACGTGAAGAACATGAGCATTAGAATCATGATTCTCTTCCAGAACAGAGTGATCAACAGGTGGTGTAAGGACTCTGGACACCACATATCTCCACAATGGTATGATATTGTCCACTTTGGGCCTAAGCCCTCATGGATTTGCTTGTGGACTTACCCCAAAGGGCCTCATACCAATGGAGATATTTGTCCATCCTTATATACCCATAATCCTCCCCACTTATAGTCAATGTGGGACTTTGGTTGTATACCCAACAATCCTCCCCTCGAACAAAGGACCATCGAGCCTCCCCTCAAACGATTATCCATCCGTCCACTCTATACCAACTAGGATTCTCCGCTCCAATGCATTGGAAGCACACGCCTTACATGGAGCACCACCTGCCTCGAGAGCTTGCTCTATCCCAGGTCAACTCCTCTTCATCGTGTTGGGACCACGACACGTCCATGAAGAATCCGAAGCACACTGCATGTCTAACCGAGCTCATCCACGGATCCCATCATGATATTACTGGGTCCCACCACCTTCATTCGACATTCTGAGGATTCATCCACTTGGCTAAGTTCAGGGCATGGCTCTGATACCACTTGTAAAGAAATTTACCAAGAACACAAATTAATTACAGAGTTACTGAGAGAAACAAATATAAAAATAACCAACAGCAACCATAAACACATAAACACACATGTTTATTTGGGAAAACCCCAAATCTCGGGAAAAACCCGATCATAATGAAATTTCATTATCCTTGGCCAAAACCCTGGCCAATTTGGCCAAGTGAGCCTTCATGTCTCACCTCCAGGCCTTTGCATTACAATGAAGTCCTTCGAGCCTTTTATAGGCTCCATTACATATAATACCACGGGTAGAATACCATGGGTGCACAATACCATGTGCCCCAAAACCATCACTGTTTAACCTCCTTTGAATCTATCCTGAGTCAAGTTTACCTAACAATTCCCCTCTTAAACTTGACTTAGGGTTCCTTGACTAACTCCAGTCAAACCTGCTAAGTGAGACAATCCCGCTCGCTCTAGCTCTTACCCTCCTCAAAGTTTTACTCGGGGTATTGTTAACCTGACATTGCCCTATCACCTAGGTCTAACCCAGACTTTACCGGTGATTACCCAAGGGTACACATGCCTTACCAAGTCTTATAGTAGTATGCCCATTTACATGTAATAATTTTGACTTCATTAATTTTTTTTTTTTTTGTTTATTGCTGATGCTCTTCTGACCCATCTTCTCTCAATTGTGGGCATCTTTGTTTTGTTCCTTTGCTGCCTTCCTTGACTTTGTTGCCGACACTTCTCGTCCTTCAAGTTCTTCATGTGAAATCAATCCAACAAATGATACATATATGATTAAGCAATTAGGCATGCAGAAATCCAATTGATTAGATCTGAAGCCCGATGGCCTGTCTCAATCCTTCAACACAGGCCCTGACCACATCATTGATCCATATTCATACCAAATCTAAATTCAATTATCTCTTTAACCATTTTCAATGGTGATCTCACGAACAATAACAACAAACTTCTGCACTGATCCTTTTATCCATTGGGCTAAAATAAATCCTTCATTGAAGGCGTACATTCGAAGCCCAAACCCTCAAAAGGCTTTTGGGCTTTACCCCAAAAGGCTTCATACCAATGGAGATATTTTTCCATCCTTATATACCCATAATCCTCCCCACTTCTAGTCAATGTGGGACTTTGGTCGTATACCCAACAGGTGGTGAATCCAAGTTGACACTCTCTTTGACCAATGGTTGGTTTGGAACAAGCTTAGCACAGCCAGGTTCGGAAAGAGGAGGACAGACAAGAGAAGAATCTAAGTCAATCTCTTGGTCGACGGGGAGAGGGTCTGAAGAGAGCCTCTAATAACCAACGAGAAGTTGGGGTGAAGAAGCTGTAAGACTTTCCAAAATGGTGGAAGCTTTATCCATGAGCGGAAAAAGGTGAAGGTGATGGTTTCCTTCACATAGCCTATAGGGGAATCGAATCTTCCCTTTCTTCTTACCATTTCTAGTTGATAGGGTAGCATCACCATGAGCTTTAGAGGAAGATGAGGGACAAGCCAGATTGTGAGACCATACTTCTAAGATCCTAGGAACTCCAGGACAATCACGAAGAAGATGGTCACCCTTGCACAATTTACAAGGAAACTTAACCTTCCACAGAGGAGTAGAAGGTGTTCCGACCTAAGATGTACTCGGAGCAATAGTTGCACAGATGGCCTCACGCTTATCAGACTTCTTCTTGTTCTTATTGTTCTTAGTCTCCTGGTTACTAGGTGTGAAACTTTCACCAGGCGAAGGAGGAGAGGAGGAGGAAGAAACAGGGGAAGAAGGCGTAGGTTCAACCTTGGAATCATCGTGTCGTGGTTTAGATGAATAAGATGGTGGAATAGGAGTCATGACACTCGGGACCACTGAGGTTGAAAACAAACATACGGGAAAACCGATGGTTAACCTACGCAAAGACAATGCCATATACAGAGCACCGACATTTCCAAATGGAGGAAATGGACCAGGATTTCCATCTGGGGGAAGACCTTGGCCGGTAGACTCGGGGAATGTTTCCATCGAGAACGAGCCTGAAAAACACTCTTCTCACAACCAAGAACTCGAACTGCTACCAGGAATATTTCGTGGGCAGTAAATTTTATGACGCAGGAATAAAACTTGACCTTTTCATGTTTCAAGAGTCGAGAAAAGGACAAAAAGGTGACTCTATCTCTTTCGAGGTTTAATGAGCCTGAAAGGACAAGTGCTTAGATGGACCTTTTCTTTTAAGGAGTCCAAAAAGGAATGAAAGTGACTACTCTGGAGAACAAGGCAAAAGGTTTACTAAACAACCCGTAAAACTGCATATACACCTTGGTAGTCATATGAAAACCAAGGACTTTCCGTATGGCAGTCAATATTCCCGAATGTTGTGTTCGGTACGTTACAGTTTGCAGGGCGATAGACATGGCTTCCTAAGGATATAGGATGATAACCTAGTGGGATCTCCCAACATATACTTGACGGTACATGGGAGCACAATTCTGTACTAGACCGCTATTGAGTCACAAAAGGAGGAATCACCCAACCTTGAGTTAAAGAAATAGTGACTAGATTTAATGACGCTAGAGCACATCTCTAGCCTAGACCTATAAATAGTGTGCGTTATGTTCCAATGCATTGTTAAGTTCACTCAGTCCATTTTAGAGTTGATCTTGAATTATGTTCTAGTTTCAGGCCCTACTGTATGTATATCAAAAACCTAGGATGCAGCTAGAATGAGTAAAGCATCTTCCATTTCAATGAACACCTACCTACAGAAGGGTAGAGAGATTATTCCCAAACCAAGAAAACCAAGATAAATAAATGCAGTCACTCAATGCATACAGACATTAATTCCTATAGTGCATGGATACTACTAGTGAGAGATTTTATCATTTGCTTTCCAATATACAAACTTGAAATGCAAATTCACTTTCACTTTTGTATACTAAAATGAATGCAGTATTTTGACTTTGATGTTTTAAATTTAAAAGAAACAAACAAGCAAGTGTGGAAAAAACTGGTCGATCCAAACAATTGTGATTTATGTTTGGTGGTGAAAAGAAATCGAATCAATCCCAAAGATTGGTCCAATAATTGTCACTAAAAATCAACCAGAAACAAGCAATAGGGAAGGCTCAATCAAACCAACAAGAAAGTTTCAAACGAACCTTAGGCAAGCAAGCAACCAAGCCAATTGATTCAAGAACTTGACAGAATGAACTAGGTCACACAGGTAAAAATGCAAGATTCATTCAACATAGCCAAAGAAAGAGTGCCTTAACCATAAACCGTGAAAAAACAAGCTACTGAGCAAGAGAAATAGCAAGGGATCAATAGGACTGGTGAACTCAGGAGGCAGAATTGAGAAAATCAATTCTACAGGAATTGTCACGAGGACAACACATGCAACTAGTGCTAATCAGCAACTAGCTGTAGCAACAGAGCGACGTCGTCGACGAAGTACACGTCTTTCCAGCGACGTACCGATTTTAGGGGTCGTAGCGACTGTGAGACGTTATTCAGTGACGCACAGGACTTTACAAAAGAGTGAGTGCGATGTTGGTGCGACTGTTAAACTATTTTCCATGATGATGTTGAAAACAATGACAAACAAACAAAAAACTCCCAAACAAAAACCAGTCAATCTGACAGACAATAGAGGGATTCCTGAGATCGATCTAGGTAACCCAAAAGACTGATAGTTAATCCCCAAAACTCAAGAGAGACCAAATCAAAATCAAGATGAGCAAACAAGAGAAGAACACAAGATAGACTCCCCAACAGAGTCACCAACTTATGAAGCAGGAAAGTGTTCCCTCTGCAGACAGAGGCAACCCCTCTAGCCCTAGAGTGGGTCTAGTCACAGCAAGGACAGATCAACAATAGATTTCCTTAAATAGTCATAGTTGGAGGCCTACCTCAACCGGTGGTAAATGGAGTTCTGTTGCGCTGCTCCAGATTTTTCTTCCTTCTCCTCAATGAGTGATCAACCTGAAACAATGCAAAGGAAATACAACAAAGCACGTAACCGGAAAACAACAGTGATATATTTACTCACAAAGTCAATAAGTCATGAGCTTTCAAGTAAATTACATACAAGACATTGGAAAACATCATTGATTGTATTAATAATGAAATAAGAGCAAGCTTACAACCAAAGTCTTGACATCGCAAGCCTTCTCAGAGGATCCAACCAGCATGTTCTTCAAGCATTCACTCTTTGAAGATGGATCTCCCAACATACAAAATCTCTCTCTCACTCATAAGCTCTTACACAAAGTTAAAGGGCACTTCACAACCTTCCACAAGCTATCAACAATCCCACACTTGTCACACCCACACCAACTATCTATCAAACTCAAAAGCACTAACAACACTGCTCAACCCAATCAATTACCAACTAACGAACTAGCAGATCATAGCAATGGTGAGTGATTTTATAGGAGGAGGCGCCTCCATGAAACGAGGGAGAGGGAACTTATCCTTAAGGGAGGTTGCACAAGAGGTGGAACCACCATCCTAGAGGTGGAAAGGCAACCCAAACTGACCCAACAACTAGCTCTAGAAACATCTAGAAGGCCGATTGTTTGAACTAATTCGCCAAATCTGGATTATCGCGGGTCATGAACTAGGGACTAGTGATGACGTCGCAACGACACAGTGCATGATAGAGAATCATCACAAATTCTAAGGGTTTACTAGTGACGATGCAGAAACTTAGTCAAAAGGGTCAATATTTAGGATTAGAGAGAATTTTCTTAATCCTCTTACACTGGTGGGAAGACGTGAACATGTTTATTTGACACATGACACAGTAGAGGGACTGAGATGAGGATAGTGACAAATTACTGTGTAAAATCAGCTCCCTTACATGCTTTAACATGATTGAAC
>APFE031350976.1:32310-87933 GCA_000404065.3 Pinus taeda
CATTGAACAATATGCTCAAGATATAGATTTTAAAGATGTATATGCAACTTTAAGTCAAGGCAAATGAGTAGAAGAATTGGATTATCATGTTAAGGACCAACTCTTGTATCATTATGGGAAGCTATGCATTCCTCAAACTGAAAAAGTAAAGATAATTCGAGAAGCACACACTTATCTAATATTAGGTCACTTTGGTGTAAGTAAAACGGTTTCACAGCTGCAAAGATTTTGTTATTGGCCAAAAATGAATGAGATAGTTTCTAGATATCTAAGAGGGTGTACCATGTGTGCTAAAATCAAGCCCAACAATAGAAAACTAGGCTTTTACACTCCATTACCCATTCCTTCTCATCCTTGGGAAAGTGTTTCCATGGACTTTGTTGGAGGACTGCCTAAATCTAGGAAAGGTCATGACTATTTATATATTGTTGTGGATAGGTTCAGCAAAATGTGTATTTTAATACCTTGTATCAAACATATTACAGTTGAACAAACTGCAAAGTTATTCTTTCAGCATGTATGGGTTCATTTTGGATTACCCACTTCCATAATATCTGGTCGAGATACCCAATTTGTTGGGAAATTTTGGTCAAGCTTGTGGGAATTGATGGACACCAGGTTGAAGAAAAGCACAACTTTTCATCTGCAAACAGATGGCCAAACATAAGTGGTCAACAGGACAGTGATCCAGTTGCTCAGATTCTATTGTAGCAAGCATCCCAAACTTTGGGATGAAAATTTATGCTATGTGTAGCATGCTTACAACTGAGCTAAACATTCTTCTACACAGAGATCTCCTTTTGAGACTTGTTTTGGTTTCACACCAAGGTCTCCCTTGGATTTTGTCTTTGGTAAAGAAATAGCAGTTGATGGACACAGTGATGTGGACAAGGCAACCAAGTTCATTGAGAAAATCCAAGAAACTCACTAGGCAATATAGGAACAACTAGAAAAGAGCCAAGCCAAGTACAAGGCAAGGCATGACAAGCATCAGATGGAGTGTAGTTTCCAAGTTGGTGACCAAGTCTGGTTGTATATCAACAAAGACAGAATGCAAGGTGAAGGTAATAAGCTGAAGCCAATAAGGTATGGACCTTTCAAGATACTTGAGAAAATTGGTGAGAATGCTTTTCGCCTTGATCTACCAGCTTACATGCACATCTACTCAGTTGTTAACACAGATAGCTTGAGACTATTCAAACCTTCATTAATTGAAGATCCCGAAGAGTAGAGTGAAATGGATAGAAATTGGCAAATGATTCGTGTTCACAGGCGATCTTGAAGCAAACAAATTTAATAGCCATTTGAATATGATTTAGGGAATTTGACACCCAGTTCATTAGCAAAACAGGTGGCCATCTCCCTACAAGGCATTACTCAGTGATGATGACACAGAGTAGAGGAATTTGAACGGACAAAGGAAACAAAACCAGAAGGCTGGGAAGCGAAAATGAGTAGTCAAAGAGTAGACTGGCTTTAAAGCCATGAACTGACAAAAGCAGAGAGAGGGGAACATACAGAGACACAAGAAGCTAATAGCAGAGAACAGAGAGTAGAAGCCGAGTTGACCTGAAGGCAACATCAAGCTAGATAGAGCCAAAGAGAGTCAGAGAGTCAGTGTACTCCATTGAAGGCTTGAGAGGTTCAAGCAAGCTCCTCAGTATAGGCCTGTCATACTACTGTGATCCTTAGAGGTCGAGTTTCAGTAAGGAGACTCTATGCACTCCATTCCTACTGACTTCATTCTGTTAGTGAGACTCGAATCGAGCTCACTGTTGTAAAAAATCTACTTGAAAACATAATAGAGAGGCCACAACTAAAAGGCTTGACCAGGAGACGTAACCCAAGAGCATTGGGTGAAATCCTTATTAAAGTTGTTTTGTTTACATGTTTGACTATTATGTTTTCCCTGATTGCCTCAATGTCTGTGTATTCTAGCAATTTTATCGATCCGTTGCATAAGTAACATAGTTACATCCATGCACATGAGTTTGTAATACCTTTCATTCTTTATCCTGGATAAATTCCAGATCACCTTTCATCCTTTTTTCGACTCTTAAAATATGAAAAGACGCGGTTTTGTTTTAATGTCATAAAATTAACTGCCCACGAAATATTCCTAGTTACAGTTAGCATTCCTTTCAAGGTCGATTCCAATGGTAGCCTTTCCAGAGTCCACCAGTCAAGGTCTCCCCCTGCATGGGAGTCCTAGTCCTTGTCCTTCTTTTGGAAATGCTAGTGCTCCATACATGGTAATGTTGACCTTGCCTGGGTTAACCCTCGGTTTACCTGTTTGGTTGTTTTCAACCTCAATGGTCCCGAGCGTCATGACTCCTATTCCGCCATCTCCTTTATTTGAATCACGACAAGATGATTCTATGGTTGAGCCTTTGCCTTCTTCCCCTGTTTCTCCACCCTCCTCTCCTACTTCGCTTGGTGAAAGTTCCAAATCCAGTAACTAGGAGGCTAAGAAGAAGAAGAAGTTAGATAAGCAAGAGGCCACCTGTGTAACTATTGCTCCGAGTGCATCTCCGGTCGGAAAGCCTTCTAATCCTCCATGGAAGGTCAAATTTCCTTGTAAGCTGTGCAAGGGGGACCATTTCCTTCGAGATTGTCCTGGTATTCTCGAGATTTTAGAAGTATGGTCTCCAGATATGATTTGAGCATCCTTATCGACCTATGGAGATCATGTTGATGTTACACCTTCAACTAGTAGTGGTAAGAAGAAAGGGAAGATTAGATTCTCTTATAGGTTATGTGAAGGTGAACATCTTCTTCACCTTTGTCCTCTCCTAGATAAAGCTTACACAGTTTTGGAAAACCTTACATCTCCTCAACCCCAACTTCCTGTTGGTTATCAAATATTTTCTTCTGATCCTCTTTAGATTGGTAAAGAGATTGACTTGGGTTCATCTCTTGCTCATCCTATTCTTCCTGAGCCTGACTGTGTTATGTCTGTTTCCAACCAACCATTGGTTGAAGAGAGTGTCGGCTTGGTTTCGCAACCAATTGTTCATTCTGTTCCAGAAGAGCACAATGATCATACTGTTCATGTTCTTCTAATCTTGTTAGATTCTCCTGAATCAAAGAATGACCCTCCTATCCCTAATGATTAAGAGAGTCCTCCTTCGATTCCTGCAGAGCATGGGGGAAATCATACGATACCCCCACCAAGTAGTTCTGTCATTTCCTTTGATTGGAGTCACTTGACTGCTTTCCACCTCCCATCTTATGTGCCTTTCCAGATCACAGTACACGCCTATAATATGGCAGTACCTGGCACTCTCTTTGATGAAGGTGCATCTGTTAGCCTCATGTCTTCCACTACTTGGCAAGCTTTGAGCTCCCCACAGCTTGTGCCTGTCACCCAGAATCTGTTGGCTTTCGACGAAGGAACCAGTCAACTCCTAGGGATCCTTCCAAAGTTCTCTATTAATTTGGGAGGTAAAACCATCTATATTGATGTGAAAGTCATCCAAGGTGTGTTGGATTTCATTCTCCTCCTTGGCCACGACTATATTTATGCCATGGGAGCTCTTGTTTCTTCACTTTTCCACATAGTTTCTTTTCCACATAATGGAAGAACTGTGACTATCAATCAATTGTCGTTATTTGGTCACCAGATACCTCCTTTGCAAACATCATCCCCTATCAGCTCTTGTTTGCTAGCAATATCTTCCCCACCACAGGTCAATTATGTGGCTACCTATTCCTTCTCAACATCTGTTGATTATCATGCAGATGGTCTTGTACATCATGTACTGGGGGCATTGGAACCCAATCTATTGTTGTTGACCCATGACATGTATTCCTCTAAGGGCATGGTTCTTCCATCTAGTGAAGACCCCTTGGGAGTCATGTTCTCGTATGGCCCATGAACATTTGTTCTTGAGGAGAGTTCTTGATCTTGTGTCAACCTTGTTAAAAAATGAAACAAATGTCTTAGGGATAGTTCTTTTCTTGTGTCAAACTCATTAAAAAAATGAAAGAAGGAGTCCCGAGGATAGTTTTTTCTTGTGTCAACCTCATTTAAAAATGAAACAAGAGGTACGAGGATAGTTCTTTCTCTTGTGTCGACCTCATTAAAAAATGAAACGAACAACTTAGAGCACAGTTCCTTGTCTTGTGTCAAGCTCGTTAAAAAATGAATCAAGGAGTCTTGAGGAGAGTTCTCGATATTGTGTCAACCTCGTCTAAAAATGAAACAAGAGGTCTGAGGAGAGTTCTTTTCTTGTGTCAACCTCGTTAAGAAATGAATCAAGGAGTCTCGAGGATAGTTCTTTTCTTGCGTCGACCTCGTTAAAAAATGAAACAAGGGTTATGAGGATAGTTCTTTTATTGTGTCAGCCTCATTAAAAAATGAAACAACTCCCTTTTCCAAATCGAGTCTTTGATTAAGATCTCATAAAATACGAGTCGAGTCTTTTCAAGATCTTGAAAGTGAACCTTCATTCCATCCACCTTGTTGAATGCAATGAATCTTGGGGGGTATGTACCTCGATTTGAGTCATTATGTCGGGGGCATGCGAACTTATAACAAGCATAGTTTTTCGTTTCAAGCTTGTGTAAACATGAAACTGAATCCAAGCATATTTCTCCATGGTTCAAGCTTGTGTAAAAATGAATCCATACCCAATTTACATCTCATGATTACCATTTTTATCCACTAAATTATGCTAGATGAGCCTTGGTTGTTTCATTCCATCACCACCATCTCTTTGGCTGATCATATGCTTTCACTTGGTTGTTTGTCCTTTCCTAAGGGACCACAGTGATGAGTGGTTTTATTAGCCACCCTCTTGACCATTACATGTTTTGAGCAGTTCCACCATTACTGGAACTAGTTTTTACCCTTTATACCACTCGTTCCTCTAGGACAAGTCACCTTTAAGCTATTTTCTGACTCGTAAAAGATGAAAAGAGTATTTTTCCCTTTTGACTCGTAAAGGAAATAAATGGGGGGGGGGTCCAATTTCAAGCTCCTTTTCAACCCTTTTAAAACTGAAAACGATCGTCGATCTCTTGTCACTTTGAACTCGCTAAAGGTTGTGAAGCGTCATCTACCCAGTATACGTTTACCCCTTTTCGAGCTGAGATAGATTATTTACGAAAAATGTATACGTTGATCTTTTATGGTCAATAGGTTCCCTTGGATATTATTTTCTACCCTTTCAGATTCGAGGGACAAATTTACAAAAAGGGAACTTTGGAGTTTTCTTTTTTGTGACTTTTTCAAGCTCTCTAAATATGAAAAAGACTCCGAGTTTTACCTATGTCGGACTCGTTAAACCCTGATAACATCAGACTTGTCGCCATGATGAGACCCGAGCTTCTCCTCCCTAGGGCTCGTTAAAATTTAACTGGGTTGGATTTGTTGGAAGGAAAAACTTATATTGCAAGCATATGCTATCCTCTTTAAGCTTGTGTTTCAAAAAATGATTAGGGTTCTCACCAGCAATGGTGGGGGAAAATTTGGAAATATTCTATTGATTACCTACGGCAGCTTGTCTCTCTTGAACATCGACACTTTTTGTTTCTCGCCAAGTTTTTGGATATCCTCATTTCGTCATTGGCCTTTTGGGATTTGGGTTCTTCATTTTGCCTCATTCCATTTGATCCTTGTTGTCTCCACATGACCTTCGATCCCTTGGTACCAAAGTGTGGCCACATTCTGGAGTTGTGTCACTGATATGTTCAAGAGCTTAATCCTTCTACAGTTTACACCCTTACACCCTCCTCTGATTCTCTGTTTCATCCATATTCATCTTGTTCCTTTGTCTTGCATTGTTGATGTAGGAAACATTATGACCCTCCTGAGACAGATCGATTCCTGTCGACATCAACTCATTATCTAGGAAGTTGATCTAGAGACTCCTTTCAGGTACCTTGGAGCTTGCATGCCCTAATGGCAAGTTCTTCACATTCGACAATAGGGTTTCATCACTGGCCTCCAATCAGATGACTTCACGAGTGTTCGACTCTAGCTCATTTTTCACACTTCGTGACTTGTACTAGCTATACCTTGAGGACCATTAACATTACTGGTGGTTTCTCTTGCGCTTGTTAATGGTTCACATCATTGGCCGGTAATCAAGTGATTTCCTAGTATGCTCAACTTCAGCAGATTTATTCGCATATTAGAAATTGTACTATGATCGGGATGGTTTCAAGACCCCATACTTAGATTACATAAGTTCGGGTTGCGTGGATTAGTTTATGATTGCATACATGACTCTTTGATTGGACGGCTGTGACCATACCTGAGTCTTTCTGGATGGCTGTGAACAAACCTGTCTTTTCATATGGTCTTATCAACTAGATGGTTGCGTCCATACCACAAACCAATTCTATTTATCTTTTGGATGGCTATGCCCATGCCTAGACTACTTATATTTCTTTCACTATTAGAGATATCAGTTGTACTTGCATCTACAGGTTCTCCAAAATGGTGTTCTGGTTCAGTTATGATTTCGTAAAGCATTTCACCCCTCCCACTCTCCCGGCCTTCATGCTTTAGGGGGCATCTGTTACACAATATTTTTTCACCGACCTCACATTCCCTTGATCCCAGGTAAAATCGGTCTCTGAATGGAATCTGCTCTGTGTCATACATCAAAATATGTGTCCATATCTTCCATATCACTCAAGAAGATTAGCCATGCTCATTAATCATGAAGTTGACCCTTTTAACCTATGTTTCATGATCATCGCAGGACATCAGTATCCTATCTGTGACGATGGACCAGAGTGAACAAGAACCTCACGACACCGTCGCAAGAGTACATCTATTTTCTGCAATGGTCAGATTTTAAGGCTCGTCGTAAGTCATCAGTATCTTGCTTGTGACCATAACTCTGAATACAATGTTGCCTCGCGATGTCATCTCTAAGTCTTAGTGTTTGACTCACGACGACCCAGATATGGCGAATTAGTTCAAACATAATGCTTCTGGGTGGTTCTGGAACTGGTTGTTGGGTGAAGGAAGTTCGCCTTTCCTCATTTGAGATGGTGGTTCCACCTTTTGAGTAATCTCCCATGAAGATAAGCTTCCTCTCCCTCATTTATGGAGGCTCCTCCTCTTATAAAAGCATCCTCCACTACTATGCGCAGCTAGGTTTTTGGGTGTGAGAAAATTAGCTAGTTCTTGGTGTTGGATTGATAGTTTGCAGTGTGAATTGCTGATAGTCTAGCAATATATATAATGAATGAGATATATTTGATAGCTTATGGTTCCTTGACTCTGTAAGTGAATAGTTCATTTTTGTGCTCTATTATGTGTTTTGTTGTTCTCTTATGTTGTTTCAGGTGAACCACTCATCAAGGAGAGAAAACAATAGCTGGAGTAGCGTAACGAAGACCACATCGAAAACCAACATAAGGTAGGCTCTTTCAATGTTGACTATTTAAGGAATTAACTGTCGTATTTGTCTTGCTATGACTAGACCCACTATAGGGCTAGAGGGGTTGTCTCTATCCGTAGAGGGAACTTTACCTACATCACACCCTCCTAGACAAACTTTGATATCAATCCTGTGTCTTCTATGCATGGCTTACTATTCCTTTCTTCCTCTTCTTTATTTACTTGTAATTTTCATGGTTAAAATGCAAGCTTAATATGTAATTCTTTAACGCACCATAAGAAAAAGATTTTTTTGGGATCACATTAATCAGGAGGTTTTTGTCATTGGTGACAAGGAGCTGGAGTTGGAAACATCAGATATATACGTCATCACTAGACTGTCCTATAGAGGGGAACCAATGAACTTGTACAGGCCACAATCGATCAAGGAAAGCATATCTTCCTTGCTTTCCAAACACTGCCTTAAGGCCTTGAAATCCAAAAGTGGGAAGATAGAGATTTCCAGTGTTCAAGATCTGACAGTGAGGGTGCTTCTGTTGACTATCAATAGAGTGGTGGGGTCCCAAGCAGAACATGAGACTAATAAGTCGAAGTTCCTTTATGATATTGATTGCACAACTCCTATAATATTCAACTGGGAAGAGGCCATGAAGATGAACATCAAGCACCAGTTTTCTAAAGCCAAGGTGGGGAATCTGAAGCAATTTGGCTTCAGATCGGTGCTTGTGACATTCTTCTTGAAATGAGTACCACTGTTCTAGTATCAGCTGACTGAGGTAGATCATCCTATGCCATGCGATCCGCGGATGGATCACTGGAGTTGTTTGATGCCCAGTATCACTGGGGGTCAGAACATGTCATACCGACCTGCATTCTTTTCATGGATACGATGACAAAAGATCGTTGTGGAGGACTAGCCATACAGTGGCACTTATTTTTGTGTAGATCTAGATATGCCCTTACCAGATGGAGAGGACTTTAATGATGAAGGAAAAAATCAAATTTTTAATTTTGAGATGTTTCAATTGTTTTTGGTATATATGTGCTTATAACATTTCTCTTGTTAATGCAGAAGTTGGACCAGAGTGGCCTGCTGGGATTTCCCCAATAGCCAGGTGCGTCCCCCACCCCATTGATGTTATCGCTTCTTATCAGGAAGGGAGTGCCAACGAGGAGGAGATCGCAAGGAACCTCGAGGGGTTGACTCATGGTATCCCAGAGTATGCTCAGGTAGGAGACATTCCTCGTCAGTACTAGAGACACACAGTGGGAGTCTTGGAGCAGATCTGCCAATTGATGACTCATGTTGCATGAGCTGTATTGTGCTACTACGATCACCATGCTGATTAGTCCCTAGGTCTAGCACTTACATTTTTTTGAGGCTTGCGTGCCATGGATATATGAGGTCTATGAGCCGCCGATGTTATTTTAGACACACATACTATTTTTTGGGGTTCTGATGTATCAAACATTATCACCATATATATATGTTGTATTTTCCTATCTACTATGGTACAAATGGTTTTTTCTATCTTTTACATGTTTCGTAAATGTCTATCCAACACATGATCAACTAATGCATCTGTCAATGTATTCATGCATCTAGGAATGTGATGATATGTAATGTAATCAAAATTCCTTTCCAATAGATGGATACGGAGATAAATTCTCAATATTTGAGGGTTTATGATAGAATATTTCCCATTGAGTTGAAGGATGACAAGCTGTGAATCTAAGTTGACAATTAGTTCTCTAATTCCTAGAGTGATGGATTTTGACAACAGTTCGATGACTGCACTGTATTCAACAATGTTGTTGGTTGTGTGACCTAGATATATACCTTGAAAATCAATCAAATCACTGTTAGGGTCATAAATAGATGATGCTACGGATGATAGGTTCCGGGTACTACGACAAGCACCATCATCAAAACCAATGTGGGGAATCACAGACATCTCCAAAGCAAGAAAAACATAGTCACAGGAAAGCTTTTTGAAAACTATCACACAAAACCATGCTGCACAAAAATAAACGACACACTAATGTACACAAGTAACCATGCAAGATGACCTAAGCATAGTAATTCTTGAGGTAAAGCTCATTTCGGGGCTTATCGAGAGGGTTTCCTTCATAATCAATAAGCTCATAGGCTCCTTTCTGCAAAACACATTTCACACTGTAGGGCCCATGCCACATAGGTTCAAACTTGCCTGCCCTTGGCTTATCATTAGCTTAGTCATATAGTAAGACCAAATCATCCTCAGAGAACGCATGAGGGGAGACCAACTGATCAAAATGGGATTTGGCCCATTCCTTTTGTGCTTGGATGACCAAGACAACGAGACGACGAGTCTCAGCTAGTCGTTCTAAATATAAGAGGCGTTCCTCTTGATGTGACGTTTCGGGGAGGAGCTCAACAACTAACTTGAGTGAAGGAATCTCGCATTCGTTCGACAATGTTTCTTCCAGAACATACACCAACTAGAATGGCGTGAAACTAGTTGCATCTTTGGTTGAGGTATGGTAGGCCCACAAAGCTGAAAATAACATGAGATGCAAATTTGACTTGTGCATCCCAATAGTACGTTGAAGCATTGTGACCAAGAATTTTTTCACAGCTTCAACTTGGACATTGGCCTGAGGGTAATATGGGGTTTGGGCATTGTGGCACAATCCCAATGCAGATGTTAGCTCAGCCATCATGTAATCTATGAAATGGGAGCCACTGTCTGTGACAATGGCTTGGGGTATGCTGAACCTGGAAATAACATGGTTGAAAAGGAATTGAGTCACTGTCTTACCATCTGCAGAGTATGTAGGCATCGCTTTGACCCATTTGGTGAAATAATCCATAACGATGATAATATAGTCATGCCCCCCGACTGAACGAGGGTTACATGTCATATAATCAATGCCCAATTTGGAAAAAGGACCAATGGTAATGACAGGGTGTATGTGAGTAGGTGGGGTATGCATCTTGCGTTGGTAAATTTGACATTCGTGGCACTTATGGACGATAAGAATGCAGTCCTTGAAGATAGATGGCCAGAAATAACCAGCGCAAAGGATTTTTTGAGATGTAGTGTAACCAAACACATGACCACCATATGCCCTAGAGTGGAAATCATTGAGAACTCTTTCAGATTCCTCGATCGTAAGGCATCGACGAATAACTAAACCGTCACCGACATGGTATAAATCATCGCTAATAATATGGTAGGGTTGGAAGTGATGCTGAATCCTTTTGCAGTCATCCTTTGTCAACGCAAATCAGAACATGAACGTCTAGATATACACGATGATATCACCGTACCATGGATCAAGGGTGCTAATTAGAAAAAGGGTCTCATTCAGAAGCTGTTCATCTGCATCAGCAGGGAGAGACTTGGAGGGAAGGGAACAAATGAATTCATGAAAACGAGTGACTTCTTAGATTTGGTTGTAGTGAATACCAAATTGAATTCTTGCAGGATCATGATCCATTTAGAGTATTTGACCCCCAACAACTGATGAGCCAGGATATAGGTCATGGGATTGCATTCAGAAATCATTATAGTCGTGCACAAAAGGATATAGTGCCGAAAGCGTTGAAAAACGTGAATGACAGCCAAATCCAACTTCTTGACATGTGCATAACGCGTTTCAGTGCTGAGGAGATTCCAACTAAGGTAGTAGATTACATGTTCATTGCCTTCGTCGTTGTCTTGGACGAAGACCATAACAATGGTGTTAGGGGTTGTGGCTAGGTAAAGGAATTAATCTCGATAATAGTCTGGTGGGTGCAACAAAGGAGCATTGACAAGGATGGCCTTGAGATCATTAAAATAATTTTGGGCCACCTCTTCCCATACAAAGAGTGTTCCTTGTTTTAGCAACTGGGTAAATCTTATGTCTAGCCCAGCATAGTTGGGTATAAGACGACATAGAAAGTTGGCCTTTCCTTGCAAGCTGTGGGGTTGGTGCAGTGAGGATGGAGGGGTAAATTTACAATGACCTCGACTTTTAACGGATCCAGGCAAATACCGTCCTTGGAAATGATGAAGCCAAGGAGTTGTCTTGACTATATGTAGAAAACACATTTGTGCAGGTTTAACCAAATGTTATAGTGCCTGCAGCGCAGAAAAATCTGCCGTAGATCATTTGGGTTATCTTGGTGCTTACGAGAATGAGTGGGAAGGTCATCCAAGTAAGGCTGGACAATGTTGCGAATATCATGAAATGCATAAGACATTTCCTATTGAAACATGGCTCCAACATTTTTGAGGCCAAAAGGGAGCTTCTTGTATGCGAACGTACCCCACGGACAGATAAAGGATACCTTTTCTTGATCGGCCGGTGTGATGTTGATCTGGTTATAACCAGAAAAACCGTCCATAAAGGAAAATATCTCTCTCTTGGCACATTCATCAATGATTTGATTAATGAAGGGAGTATGATAGTTGTCTTTAGGATAGACACAATTGAGATCTCAATAATCAATGCAAACGCGGATTGTGCCCTATTTTTAGTCACCAAGGCAATATTGGACACCCAGTATGTAAGGGGGATGGGATAGATGAAACCAGCTTTAAGAAGCTTTTCAACTTTACCCTTAATAGCAGTGGCCTTCCTAGGGTGCACCGAGTGAAGTCATTGGTGAATGGGCTTTGCGTACGGTTATGTTGGTATTTCATGCACTACAATGCTAGGATTAATGCAGATCATTTCTTAGTAGGACCATGCAAACTCATCACAAAATTCTTGAAATAGATGAGTATATGTCTTGATCTCATCCGGAGAACAAGATACCCAAATATGAATGTGTTCAACGATACCGGGTTTGATAGAAATGTCAATTGACATTGTTTGGGTAATATTACCCAGATTTCCTTCCGACCATACTTCATGAGTAACAATTGGTGGCGGAAATAGAGAAGAGGAGTCTTCAAAAACGGTAGACATGGCCACCGAGCAAGGAAATAAGAGGAGCGATGATGAGTATCGATCCAAGGTGGTTCCTAGAGAGACATGACTTCCATGATACCTTCATCAGCAAGGAAGGTCTCGGCTAAGGGATCAGGCAATTCTAAAGTGCCAAGCCATGGGGATTGAGAGTATGTATCGAAAGAGGTCTTCGACATAAAAGAATCAGAGGATGCAAAGTTCGAAGCTGAAATAATTTCCATGTAATTGACTTTGGCGAGACTAAGCGGCATAACCTTGCCCCAAGTATCAACAAGATCTTGTGAAGGTATGACCCAAGGATTGGATTTGACTGGGATCATGTTGACAGAGGCAAAATGAGGAGGTGGAAGTGGAAAAATTCCCATTAAGGTAGAATCTTTGAAAAGACTTGCCCCCACACTCTCATAGGGAGCACCAGTGTGCTTGACGTATGGAACATTGCCATTTGAGGAGGAAGAGGCAAAGAAAGATAGCTGGTCGATGGTGACAATCTTCCCTTGATGGGGGAAACGAATCACACAAAATAAAGAAGAGGCCATGGCCTGCATGGCATGGGTCCAGCTTCGGCCGAGTAGAAGATTATAATTGAGATTGACATTAACAATTTCTACTTTGACTTGCACTGTCTTGCCTTCCAGGGTGATGGCAAGGTTATGTAAGACACCGAATTGTCGCGAATAACACCCATCAAAAGCTTCTTAAGTGTTTGAATATTGGTTCAGTGTAGGATAACCATTAACCTTCCAACATGTGGTTGACATGATGCAGGTGGAAGCACCTTCATCAATGATAGTCTAGTGGATGGTCTGCTCATTGATGATTACCTGAATAAGAAAGGAAATCTGATGAGGGAGCCGCAGAACATGGTTCTCTAGATCAAAACATATCAAATTAGAATCAGTGGGATTAATGCCCCCGATAGCTGACAGTGCCTGAGAGAAATCCTTAACAATATTGTAGTGCTAAGCAGCTTAGGAGTGGGGATTGTACGAGGATTTCCGTAGCACACCTCGAGAGGGTGGTCGTATAGCGGAATCTAGGTTAGGGCACTCAATATGAAGAGGGCTAGAACTCGGGGTAGAAGAAGAAAGTGTGGCTTCTTTCTCTTTCCCAGCCACCGAAGCAGGAGTTTGCTAGTCTTTAGACTTAGTAGGCACATTAATAGGCGTACTCAACATGGACACTTGAGATCTAGAGGAAGTAGATTGGGGTTGATCTATCATTTGGGTCTACTGAGATGGAAATGACTCTTTGAGGACAACAGGGGTCTCTTTGAGCAAGGGAATAACTTCGGATCGTCGGGGAAAATCCTTAGTGTAGTGATCTTCCTCGCAAATGAGGTAGGGATACTTAGGTTTCCGTTGTGAAGATTCGCTAGTAGACGATTTGGGAGGACCCTGTTTCGGGGCATCCGATTTAGCTTTGCCTTTTCCTTTCTTATTTCCTTTCGAGGATTTGTCCACTGCGGTAGATTGGACAACATGGACCTCTGAGGCTTTACTAGGTCTAGGTGGATTCTGGTTTGAACTATTAGGAACAACATTTGAGACCAACTTCTGTTTGGAAGGAGATTTAGTAGGGGTTTGGGATACTGAATCAATAAATCCATCAACGGGAGGTACAGCTGGTGACTTTGATGTTGAGGGATTGGATGATGGTTGTGGAGCATTGGGTAATACTCACACAAAGTGCCAGACTGAGAGTAAACTAGATCCAAGTAGTAGGCACGAGCGATGCCTTGCTCTTCAGTGACGGATCCACCCATAGCTATATCACGAGAAATTTGGGCCATGAATGATTTGGTGAACCATCCAGTGAGTAACTGATCAACAATCTTGAATTTGATCAGGTGATTTCTACATCTCTATTCATGGATGTGATTAGAGATGTGTGTCGCAATATCTTGCTTAAGCGATGTGAGAAAATAGGTGCCAATTTCATAGCGAACTGGAAACTGAAAATGTGTGAGGAAATCCATGGATAAAGAGTTAAAGTCATGGTAAGTACTTCGAGGTAGCTCGATGTACCACTTTGCTATAATACCTGTGAGGGTTCCTTGGAAAAGACGAAGATGAATGAAATCATCTACATATGAGTTCAGCGTGCGCTAGAGGTGATATGTCATCACACGGGCTTGAGGATCTTCTTTAGCTTTCCCATCAAACTTTGGACAATCGCTTGGTATCTTGGATGGCACCGGAGGCTAGTACGACGAATGAAGGATTAGATCATTTGTAAGGCGAGATACATCTAGAAACTTGAGTGTAGCCAAGAAAGGTAATTGGGTGTTAAAAGGCATGGGAGGTCAATAAGAGGGCCCATAGGGAGGAGCCCATTCCTGCTGATAAGGATTTTGGCCCCATAGTGGGGGATTTTGGCCATATGGCATCTCAGGCTGCCCCCATTGTGGATTACCTTGACCATAGGGAGGATTTTGACCTTGAATACCTTGAATTGTTCATCCATAGGTTGCTGATAAGAAACATATAGGTTAAAAGGTTGTTGAGCCTATTGACCTTGGACATATGGATATGGGACCTATTGTCCTTGAACATACGAGTGATGAACTTATTGTCCCTGAAAAAGAGGGTTTTGGAAATGCTGTCCTTGGGTATAAGGTTGATACACTTGTTGCCCTTGGACATAGGGATTCTGTACTTGACTCCCTTGGTCAGCAGGATTCTGAACCTATTGACCTAGGACATGAGGATTTTGAGCCTGTTGCTGTAGTACTTGACCTTGACCCTGCCCCTGCAAGGGTTGACCTTGCGGTTGAAAAATTTGTCCTCGGGGCTGCAGAGGTTGGCCTTGTGAGAACATGGGTTGAGAGGTGTGCATAGCATATTACATCTACTTTTGCGTGGTTTGCTACAACTGTTGCAAGGTTTGACCTTGTGGTTGTTGTAGTTGACCTTACTGTAGGATCATTTGCCCTTGCTATTGCATGGAGAACCCTTGATGCAACAAAGGTTGCCCTTGTGGTAATAAAGGCTACCCTTGTTGTTATAGAGGCTGTACTTGCTACTGCAAGGGTACTTGAACAATGCCCGGAAAATTGCCGAACTGAATCTAGCCATACCCAGGATGGATGTACTGCCTAGATTGGAGGGTGTAAGGTTGATTAACCATTCCTTGAGAACCATATGGAATGTAAGGATTTTGGTATTGGACCTGAGCCCCATAGGGTTGTTGATACTGAACATTGCTCGATCCAGACGACCAACGAGATTCTGAACATTTTGGTACTAGACATTGCTTGATCCGGTAGGATCAACATGGTTATGAATAATACCAGAAGAATGCTGGTTTATACCAAGAATGTGAGCTTGTGAGTTGCTAATATTAGTGTCACTTGACACCATAGAAACATTTAGGTTCTACTCCCCAAGTGGTGGCACAACCTAGCCACTCACTAGAGGGACAGAGGAACTAGCAGAGACATTCTTTGAAACTGCCGATTGTGTCTGACAGGTAACTGGGATTGACGATACAAGGGTATTTGGAATGATGGGTTGCACTGGGACTGAGGTAAAGGCTTGATGAGAAGTTGTGTTCATCATGAACAGACCTGAAGTAGGCATGGCACCTGATTCCCAAACAGGATTATGGTAAAGTGATGAGGCACTAGGTGTACTTGAAACCAACTGCACCAAAGACACATAGTTGGGTGGAAAAATAGCGGGAATACCCCATAAAAAGGGGAAACCCTCAGGAGGAAAAGGCAATTCTTCCCCCTCAACAGTGTGTGGAGTAGAAACTTCGGACTCATCCAGAGATGTGACTGGAGCATCGCCTTTAGGTTCCATGTCTAAAAACAAATGATGACAAATGGCCAAACGAGTCGAGGGGATAGTTCCAAAGGAACAACCAGCTACTTGTACAAACTATAAGGATGATGCAGTGATATCACAATAGGGTCAAACAGAGGGTTCAGAGGGTAGATAACCAGTCTAGGCCAACTTTCGGTGGTCGACGAGTGCTCTGGGGTTTGAACGAGATTGTTCGGAGATTTCGGGCCAAGATCAGTAGATGACCCAATATCGAAAGTAGGTGGAGGACGAGATGAAAAAGGCTGAATTCTCATAACAATTTCAAGTTCAACACCTTGATCCTTGAGTGACTCTGGTAACTCAGGAAGCAGCTCCTCAGACAATCTTTCGGATGGAGGAAAGGAAGAGGAATTGGGTGAACCAGATGGTTTAGCCACAATGACCTTTTCTTAACTGACAGAACAATTAACTTCAAGGCTTTAAAATGTTATTTTAAGGGAAAGTCATGATTTGGTCTCATAAAAAGACTAAGAGGGTGTTTTATATCATGGGCAATCAATTATTAAGACACATAAAAGTCTGGTGCTCTTTCATTTTTAAGAGTTGAGAAAGAAGCAAAGATGACTCTATTGCTTTCAATTAGAAATGAGCTTGAAAGGACAAGTGCTCAAATGATCTTTTAATTGATCCAAAAAGATCAAATGATTACTCTGCATGATCTAGGTAAATGGGATTACCAGGCAATCTTGAACTGCAGAATACCTCCCAGTGAACCAAGAAGTACAAGTAGGCAATCTCCTTGAATGCTGTGTTCGGTGTATCACGTTTGCAAGGTAGCTGACTCGACTTCCTAAGGATAAAAGGATTGCAGCCTAGTGGGTTTTCTCGTTATATAGTCGAAAATATGGGGAGCACATATATGTACTAGCACTATTTAATGCCGAAGCTAACGACATCTACTAGGTTTCAAGATGTTAGAACACATCTCTATCCTAGACCTCTTGGATATGATTGTTAATGTCAAATGCACTTTAGGTTAATTGAATTCATTTTAAAAGTTTGTCTTGAGTTATTTTTCAGTTTTGAGGTCTTAGCGATGTGACTCGAAAAGCCTTAAATGCAACTAAATGAGACAAGACCCTTTCAATTCAATGAAATTACTATACTAGAGAGGGTATAAAATACTTAATTAAATGCAAACAATCAAGCAACTGAAAACAAAATGATCTTTCACTACCTTACTTTTTCAAAAAATAAAGTAATGAAAAGTGCATTACAATTCCTAATTTCCTCACAAGCATTTATCTATTAGTCCTTTCAAAGGCAAAAGAGTTCTCTTCCTTTTCAAATGCCGATGCAATTCTAGTCTTTTAATGATGCAAGTTATCATAACACAATGATGAAACAAGCTGGAATTTCATACTTTTTCATGAAACAACGAAACAAAATTTTCACATATGATATTTAGGGAAAAAGTTTTCGAGACAATAAGATCTTCAAGTAGATGAACACATGAAAAGAGAAACTCATTTAGACTAATGAAACACTGACTTTACCAACTACAAGACAAGCAATGTAATCCATGCCGGAAAAAAAATGTTTAGGCAAGCAAATGAAAACTTTTCAAACTCTTGTAAAAGAGGTCAAAGTCGTAAAAGGACCAAGAACAAAATGCAAAGAGTAAGTACACCTACAACCCGACTTACTGAGTTCACAAACTACTGAATGAATGACCAACTAGATGCCCTAGTGTCACTGGCCTCTCAATGACTCAATCAATTAGGAAAAAAGATGATAACCAACAAGCAAAAAAAAAAAAAAAATGAAAAGTAGATTTCTAATCAGGGAGAGAACAATCTAAAAGGCTTACCGGGTCAAAACCATAAAGAAGAATACAATGGCCAAGGTTGGGGTTAGGCCCTAATCTTCACTTACACGCATCGACACGATTACCTAACTAACAACAAGCACCAGAGGTTGGTCGGCGTGATTGTTTCTCAACAACTCACACTAATCGACGCGAATGTCATCAAATTAAGTGCACTGATCGAGGGAGCTATGGAAAAAAATATTTTTTTTGAAACAATGACTAGATCTGCTACTATGAATTTTAGACTTAGGCCAGTAAGTAGGAGAAAAGAAACAAAGCCAAAGGGAAAAATTGGAACTAGAAAATTTCTCATGAAATCATGAAATCCAAGACAAACAAAAGGATTGGGATCCCTAGTGGAGTCGCCAATTTGTGGTGAAGTAAAATTATAAGTGCGGACATAAACAAATTCCTTTAGCCCAATAATGGGTCTAGCCACAACAGATACATTCTATGGAATATTTCCGTAGGTTAAAACCAATTAAGAGGGCCTACCTCTTAGTCCGCTTATCCTGTTTGATGATGTCATTGCTTGCTCGCTCCAGCTATCCCTTGCTTCCTTCTTCAAGCACCTGAAACAAGTAAACAATAGAAGACAACATATGTGATAATAGACAAATTGTAATTCAACCTACTTAACAAGTCAATAAACATTAAGCCATGAATATGTAGGATGACAAATCATGTAGGAAATCAAGAAATAGTTGCATATATTAATATCAAATAGAGATTACAACCATTTGTCTTGACATTGCAGTCCTCCTCTGACAAGAACAGGTTCCCAGACACTTCTGCTAGCATTCCATGATGGCCTCAATCAACAATAGTTCTAAGGCTCTTCCCTTTAGGCTAACCAAATAACACTTCTCCCTCACACAACTAGATAGTTACAACTAGTAATAGCTTGCTGTCTACTCCAAACCAAAATAGCATTAGCACACCAATATCAACACTAGCTTGTGCTTGGGAAGAAGGGAGGTTTATATAGGATGAATGGATGGGAGATGGATCCTCTTCTCATGGAAGAAGGTTTTAGCCCTTAAGCTAGTTCCATCATTATAGGGGAAAGGAGCCCAAACTGACATTCTCGACCCCATCCAGCCAAACCATTTACCAAAATTCTGTTACGAAGCTTCTAGAGCTGGAAGCTTCAACTCCTAATTTAAAAAAATTTCCATAACAGGACCGACGCAACTGAAACACAAATTAGTCACTCTAATCAGTGCTAGGGATAGTGCTAATCTCTACACATCGGCATGGGGGAGACAAAATTCATTACCTCCAGTCTTGTAAACTAGGAAAAACATAAGTTTCAGGGGAAATGGCGCAAAAGGGAATTGATCTGCTCATGAAGAGGGACACAATGGAAGTTTTTTCATGAAGGCAAAGCATGTGGGGTTCACTGTAGAGGTCCTCCAGGATCAAGTAACGGGGAGTACAGGGATAGTGACAAAATGCTATGTAACAATGAGCTTCCTGAGGAGGACCCTAAGTTAAATATTGTGCTACGGTGTGGAATGACGACTGGCTAGGATAAAGGGAAGCAACCTGCAAAAGGTGAGTGGGTCCGCAAAGCACCAGAAAAAGAGACTGGGTTTGATATGGAGCACGCAAAAGAAACATTTATGGAAGAAAATAAAAGATTCACTAAGTCCTCTACCTTAGGAAGTCAGGAGAAACCATTTGAAGAAATGGACCCATCCATGATTACTATGTTCTTAGAGACCTGCATGAAACTACTCCGCAATAGTAAGGCTATGAAGGGGTTGCAGGAACTGATCAATTGGTGCACTAGAAAGGAAAATGCTATTGGTGAACTGCGCATAGTCAGGAAGCTTGGAAAGCATAAGGCAAGGACTAGACATGAGATGAGATTCACCACGCAGATATGGGAATACGAAATGGACCAAGTTATCTTAGATATGGGGTCCAATGTGAATGTTTTGCCAAAAAAAAACATGGGAAAGAATGGGGAGACTTGCACTTCAATGGTCACTGATCCAGTTAAGGATGGAAAATCAACAAAAAATCATCCCAATGGGGAGGCTGTAGCAGGTAACTGTTGACATTGAAGGCGCAATTGCACTAGCAGATTTTGAAGTAATAGAGATTGTGGATGATAACAATCCCTACCTTGTGCTCCTTGGAATCAATTGGGCCACTAACATGAATGGGGTAATTAACCTGAAGAAGCAAAATATGATATTTGAAAAGAAATCTCTTCGCTTAGCGGTGCCACTGGATCTTGCAGAAGGACCGCACTATACATAATCAGTACGCAATTATGAAAGCGATGACGATTTAGACTAGATTTACAAGATAACGACATGACACCAAGATTGTGTAAATTTGACAGCAGACGAACGTATTGCATGGGACTACAAGAGCTCTTGCACATCAGATTCAGATGAAGAACTAGAGCACTGGCAGAATCGGCTGCATGAAGTATCTACTTTGCGTTGTATTATGATGACCAGGTCATTACACCACGTATCATTAGAGGTAAGGAATCTACTCACTATGGTGGGCTCACTGATGTTGATCGCTTTTTGGATGCATTTGAGAGAGAAGTGCTGGAGAAGCATTGCTTCCAGGCCTTGGATTGGGAACTTCATGCTACACCCACAAGATGGTGGGGTGCGCACAAGGATAATTTTGGTGATTGGCGCGAATATAGGAGGATAATGAGAACCCATTTTGGACAGCCGAAAGTACGGGTGAAAAAAAAGTATGATGGAAGGGATGGTCTGTGCGATCACTTGGCTAAATGGACTAAGGCTTATGGAGTGGAGCCCTAGCCTGAATGCGTGCATCTGTTTTGTCATACCTTGGATGTCATACCAATGAATTGGTACTTGGAAGTAGAGCTCCAACATGGCACTGAAGAGTGGGGCATCTTGTGCTAGGGGTTTATAATGACATTCAACTTTGATGATGGGTTTGACTGTATTGATGCAACACTACAAGAGGTTAAAGCAATGATCTTTAGGATACCACAGGATCCTTTGGACCTGATTCAACCTGATTGGACTACCCAGCTGAGCCACATGCTGGAATGCGATAACATGACCATTGAAGAAGAAGACAAAGATCCCATAAAGTTTAATATTTTTGAAATCGAGAGTCACCATGAGGTTGAAGGACCATAGATAGAGGATCTAGACATAACTGTGCCGCTAAAAGCTAGATAGGTCAACATTGGCATAGAGACGGAGCCAAAATTTGCGAATATTGGGGATTATTGGGATGACATGACAATAGATAAGGTCACTGAGCTCCTCCGCGAATATAAAGATTTGTTCCCCACAAAATTTTCTGATCTGAAGGGAACAATAGGAGACCTCAATGCCATGAAGATCACCCTGAAACCGGACGTGAAACCTATGAAACAAAGACCTTACCACCTTAATATTAAGTATAAGGAAAGTGTCCGTGCTGAGTTAGATAAGATGCTCGTAGCAGGTATTATTGAACTGGTGGAAGAATCCAATTGGGTAAGCCCAATAGTGGTTCAGGAAAATAAACAGAAGGAAGAAATAAGGATATGCATAGATCTCCAGAAATTGAATGATGCTTGTGTGTATGATCGTTTCCTGACCTTGTCTGCTGACGAGGTCCTGGATAATATAGGTAGCCAGGAAGCATACTCTTTCATTGATGGGTTCTCTAGGTACCATAAGATCAAAATCACGCATGAGGATAGAAGCAAGATGACCTTCGTGACTGAATGGGGATGTTTACGGTACACTGTAATGCCTTTTGGGCTGAAGGATGCACTAGAGATATTTTTGCATGTAGTCATTGTGGGATTCAAAGACTTCATTTATAAGTTTCTAGAAGTATACTTTGACAATTGGACAATGTTTGGATTGGTCAAGCTCCATGTGGAAAGTCTACACTTGATGCTAGATACATGTAGGAGATACTAGATCATGCTCAATTGAATAAGTGTCTACTTTGTGTCCCTTTTGGGATCTTGCTGGGTCATGTGGTATGCAGAAAAGTATTGATGGTGGACCCTATGAAGATCACGGTGATAATCAAACCGGAGGCACTGAGGAATGTGAAATAGTTGCATGCGACTCTAGGGCATACAGGAAACTGTAGGAAGTTCATCAAGAGCTATTCCCAAATCACCGCGCCCATGGAGAAATTGTTGAAAAAGGATGCTACGTTCTATTGGAATGATTGTTGAGGAGGTAAATCCCCTCTGCGGACAGAGGTGATCCCTACTAGCCCAGATCGGGTCTACAACAATCATCAAATGCTATAGCGCAAGTTCCTAATTGCAAATTAATAGAGCAGTTATGAAGGCCTACCTAGATTCCAACGCTATTGTTTGTAGGAGAGGTGGTGCTCCCGTTCCTTTGCTCCGGCAGATCACAATCCTCACGATCTCCATGAATGGACACCTGCACATACAAGAAACGACACAAACACAAGCATAAAATCCAGCATATGCAACTATATGTCAGTCAGAAAGGAAATAACTCATCATCATAAAAAATAATAAGAGTGGAACCATAACCAATAGTCGTTCATTAATAATTAATCAAAGGGGAATAAAACCAAAGTTCTGACACCAGATTCTCCTTTGGTGGGTAGTCAACAACACATGTCTCGCAAAGCCTGTCGGGAATAAGGACAAGCCTCTCTCTTTGAATATTGAAACAATAATCTCCTTGCTTGGATTTGGCCTTATGGGAATCAAGAAGGCTCTTGCAGCATGAAGCTCTTGGAAACTTGACAATTCTCAATCTCTGGAACTTTGGAACTAGCTTGCCAAGGAAAATGGACAAGATTTTAAAGATGGAGGAAGGGGAGTTAGGATCATCCACAATAATCATGGGTTTGGCCATATCATCAAGGAAGCTTCCATGAGAGGTGGCAAACCACTTCCTCTCTATGGAAATCCATAGCCGAACCACCCAGCTCAAGATAAATAGCAGTCCAGGAATTTGTTAGGACGAAACTTCCACTGTTTGTTTGTTAAAAAAAACAACTCTGATTATGGTTGGCGCGGGTGCGACTCTATGACAGAGCGCCAATTGGCGCGCCCTCTTTGGAGGATTTTCCCCCTTGGCGCGAGGGCTGCACTATGAAACCGCACCAATGGAAAAAGAGCTATTTTTAGGGTTTTTTAGCAGGAGATGTCTTCAGGGAAAACAAAGCTCATGTTTAGGGGAATATAATGCAAGTGTTTGTAGGCCATGTCACTTCTCATAGGTCCTGGAATGAGTCCTCCAAGATGCGGGAGAGGGGTAGCAGGGACGGTGAAAAATTACTGTGTAATAATGGTGAATGCCAAAAGAGCTTGGATGTGCTGAAAAAGAAAATGGTCACTGCATCGGTCTTCCCGGATTGGAAGAAGGAATTTCATGTGCACGTGGAAGCCTCATGTATTGCGCTGGGGGCCATGTTGACACAGGCCGATGAGGGAGAACTGGATCATCCTATAGCGTTCACAAGTTGGAAGCTATATAAAGTAGAGAAAAACTATTCCATGATAGAGTGCGAAGGATTAGCTATGGTGTATGTGCTCCAGACTTTCAGGCACTATTTGTTGGGCAGACACTTTAGGATGTATATGGATCATTCCATGTTGAAGTACCTAGTCAACAAGCCTATGTTGGGGGGAAAATTTATAGGTAGCTACTATTGTTTTAGGAGTATGACTTTGAAGTTATTGTGAAGCCAGGACGATTAAACGTGGGACCTGATCATATATTACGCATTGAAACTAGAGAGGAACCTACTAATTTGGAGGAAGGGCTACCTCTTGTACAGCTCTTTGTGGTTCACATCATAGACAATCACTTTGAAGATATTATCCACTTCCTGATGACAAGATCGACTCCAGAAGGTTATACAAGTCAATAGAAGAAGGAATTGGTAGTATGTGCGACATACTTTTCTATCATTGCAGGGCACTTGTACAAAATGGGGTAAGACGAAATATTGTGACGTTATGTGCCCAACTTTGAAGGAAGCAGCATCCTCACTGAGGCTCATGAAGGAGCTGCAAGAGGACATTATACAGGAAAATCAACAACGCAGAAGATTCTACGTGCTTGGTTGTGGTGGCCAACCTTGCATAAGGATTCTAAATCATATTGTAGGGCATGTGATGCATGTCAAAGGACTGGTAGGCCATCGAGGAGGGATGAACTATCTCTGATGCCATAGGTAACATTACAACCATTTGAGAAATGGGTGATTGACTTTGTGGGTCTAATTTAGCCTCAAGGAAAGAAGACGTGTGCGTGGTACATCATAGCCGTGACTAAGTACTTGACCAGGAAGGTGGAGGCATAGCTTGTGAAGGAATGTATAGGTGCGACAACATCAAATTTTATTTTTGAATATGTGTTGAAAATATTTGGTTGTCCAAATATCTTGATGAGTGATCATGGTACGCACTTTCTTAATGAAACAGTCAGCGTGTTGACAAAAGAATTTCATGTGTATCATTAGAAAAGTATGCCCTATCATCCGTAGGCTAATGGGATGGTGGAAGTATTCAATAAGATATTGGAGAGAGCGTTGGAAAAGGTCTGTAATGCTTAGGGAAAAGACTGGGATGTGTGTGTACCCGTAGTGCTATGGGCCTATAGAACGACTTGCAAGAAGTTGACTGGGAAAACGCCTTTCAAACTCGTGTATGGCGCAGAAGCAGTGATGCCAATGGAATAAATTGTACCTAGTCTATGCATAGCGGCACTGACAGGAATGGTAGATTGTGAAGCCCTGTAAGAGAGGCTTGTGTAGCTAGCAATGCTTGAGGAGGACCGATTTCTAACTAGATTTCATCAATAAGTTCAAAAGGAGTGCGAAAAGGCATGGAATGATCGACATATCAAACTGCGCACCTTCAAGGTAAATGATCTGGTCTTGTTATATGATAGTAAATTTGATAAATTTCTAGGGAAATTTAGGATGCACTGGCTAGGGCCATATGTCATCAAGGAGATTACCGATGGTGGAGCAGTTCAACTAGTTAAATTGAATGGGGAACCCTTCCCAGAGAAGGTGAATGGCAGTGGATTGAAGCCATACACCGGTGAACCATCTAGGTGACTATATGATGGAAGCACAATCTTAATGCTCCAAGCAGTCGAAAGGAAGTGTAGGACTATAAACTACATTACCCGGGTTGGAGGGCTGTGCAATTGGGGAACTGCGTGGAATGAAGAAATGTCACAAAGCTCGCAGAAGCACGTAGGGAGTTGCACTACTAAAGGAGAAACTATGCAGGATAGCCAGAAAGTGATCGTTAAATTCACTTCTAATGATTTGACGATGAAAAAGCGACCAAAGGGAGTGGGGGTTGGCATTTAAGTTGGAATGTATGCACTAGATCTTTTAAAACCTGCCGCCATTCTAGCATTAATGAACCAATTTTGGGTGGAATGGTCGGATTTGAACTTGAAAGTGACTATAAATCACAGGAGACTACCCAGTGAAAAACACTTGGCATTTTGAGAATTGAGTGGTTGAGCTCTCCAATGCACACGAACCATGAACCCTTTGAAGTTATGCTAGAAAGTTTAGTATTTGAGACATTGCCACAGGAGACACAGGAGTTGTTGCATAACATTATGTCGAAGCCTACAAAACCTATGAGCACTGAAGTAGTGACAGCCGAGGGAGTTGTTCCAGAGGTAGCTATGACTGTAGAGGGAGTTTCTCTGGAGGTTGCACCTACGAACGTACTGGGAGAAGTATCTAAATCCACCAGGACACCCTAGCCAAGGCCTACGTTGACCTAGGAGGGTCCAGAACTGAAAAAGGACAAGTAGAAAATTCCTCCACTGATGCATGCATCACCTAGGAGGCACCCACATTCGGGAAAATCCATCGCGTAGGAAAAGGCCAAAATGATTGATCTAGAGCCAGAAGAAGAGGTCAAATAAATCCCCATGGATGTTGAGGATATTGCAGTGGAAATGAAGGCTGCTGAAATTGAGGGGTCGTACCCCATATCTAAGTTTCCTGAATACATTCCTTCACGTAAGGGCAAGATGAAGGTGCCCAAGGACATTGATGAGAGTAAGGTCACCCTACACAAACCCCTCCTACCGGGCCAAATTGTCTTTGAGGGATCGTGCTTGGGGCATGTATCCCTTTTAAAGTTGGACGATTAGGACCTAGCTGACATGGAGTGCTTCCCTCATTTAGTGACATACCAACTTATGCACCGAGTCTTCCACAAAAATGCTAGAGTGACCACATTGGAGATGAGGAAGTGGTTGAAAGGTGTGGGCAAGGAAGGCTTGCTAAAATTTCTATGTGTGCTGCATTACAACCGCACACCTATCAAACTTGTAGTAATCAAGTAGCTGATGTTCTTGGTACACGACGGGTGTCTGTGACTGGAGGAGATGATACCCATCATGGACATGCTAATCCATAGGATCACGTGGCCACCATACATAGGAGAAAATCTGGCCAAGGCATTTGGTGGAAAATTTGGTAAGCATGCACTTGCCAAGGTGATGAAGGAAAAATTAAATTTTGTAAAGAAGCTGCTCGACTACGCCATTTCGAGTATTTGTGACCCTGCGGTAAAAGTGGCGACACAAATCTTGGTGGGGAAGGTCATGTGGAAGTGTTGAGCAGATGAAGTGCCAACACCAGTGATAGCTTTGGCGGCCCAGTGCATGGAGGGAGTTCAATTCAACTGGGAGAGCTACCTCTGCTATAAGTTCCTCACGAACTTCCACAAGGCACAAGATCACAGTAAGACTTTCCACTATACATGGCTATTGTCCATAGTGCTGGTTGTGTGGGAGCTACTTGAAGACAACCAGTTTCCTCTGGTCGTGCCATACCTACCAGAGGTAGCGAAGTTCACATCGCTGTGGGCAACGAAGGATCATTAGTGGATAAAGGACAACAAGATATTTTGGATCTTGATGGAAATGATAATCCATATGGCCATCAACCATAAGTTGTGGTTGACACCTACAAATTTTGAGAAGTTACAGGAATACGTGGAATGCAAGGATGACTTCCACCATATCTCAATATGGGTGCGAAGGACACTAAGTAGAAATGGCATGACCTGACATACTTGGCCATAGATGATGCAATTGTTGTAGTCCTCGATTGTTGGCTAGCAGAGTGGTGCAATGCCACAGACTCGACAGTGGGGTTAGCAAGACCAATGCACAGTGAAGGAAGGAAGAAGCCAAACTAAAGATGGAACAGTTGGCCGCAAAGAGGAAAAAGGAGGTTGATGCCAAGGCCAAGGCAGAGCGTGCTGCTGCGCAACAGCTGGGTGGAAAGATAGGTGAAGAGGAGTGTAGCTCTAACTAGAGTTAGAAGTTGTCTTCCCCGACTACTGAGGAAGGGGATGATCAAACGGAATAGGGAGGAGCAAACCTGGAGACAACTCCATTCCGCACCAAGCGTATCAGAGATCTAGAGAAAGTAGTGCCATGAAAGAAGTCCAAAGCTAGCGGGATGTATCTGGACGCGATCACCCTGATAGAGGGGGACTTAAATGATATAGGTGATACGGTGTAGGATGCTACCGCAAAAATTCTGCATTAGTTTGAGCAGCAACAACAACAAGCATTGGGTGCTATACAGATGGGCCTGTACGAGCTACAAATCCATGCATCACAGATACAGAGTAGCATGATGTTAACCAGCTTGGTTCCTGGCACCTCAAAAGCCATAGGGATGCTATGTGGAAGGGATCCCCAAGCAATAGTTCTTCCATATGGAGCACTAACAATAGAGACTAAAGCTGATAGACCCACAGACAATGCACTGGAGAGTTGGACTCAACATGGATGCGTTTCCGCATGAGGCGCTTTACCTTTTGTAGGACAACGTGATTGTGGAAATTTGGGCCCATGAACATTGTGCATTACAGGTGATTAGTGAACAGAAGGTCAACAATGCCCAACTAACTGTGCAGAGAGACTCCATCCTTGACCTTGTCAAAGAAGTTATAGGCAAATACCAAGGCATTACTACCGTCTTGACTAAGGCGTGCAAGACTGTCCCAGAGTTGGGCATTCCTGAGGCTGAGCCAATGGATGTGAGGGTTCAGAAGCTCACGTTTGGAGTGCACAACTCACAAACTAAATTGGCAAAGGTTCAACTGGAGCTGAATCCCAAAATTGCAGAGTTGTAGTTGAAGGCCAAGCCTTCAAATGCACCAGTGATAGGAGAGCAGCATGAGACCATTGTGGAAGACGTGGTAGCAGTAGCAGAAAGCGCAGTGAAGTACTGTACAATGCTCTTCAAGCAATCACTCAAGATAGTCACATGCATGCAAGAAGATCCTATGGTACAACGACTGGGAACATAAGAATGAGAGCTGCAACAATGCTACGATGAAGTCAAAGTGACAATGTGCAATGTTGTCATCACACAGAAGTTAGCTAAGATGCAGGAGGCCAAGGTGTTGAAACAACAGGTAGATGTAGCTCAACACAAGGAAGCCGTGTTGAAGGCTCGCTTGAAGCCTTGGTTGGATGAGGCCTACTTGATCATGGCCACTATTAAAGGCAAGTTGGTTAGTCTACAGGAGACTCAACAGAAGATTAAGTCAGACAGTGCAGGACCAACGACATAGCAGTTGGTCGATGAGATGAAGTAGGCAACAACATAGTGTGCCACCGAGGTAGAAGTTGTCCAAGTTGAGCTGGGAGGTATTATACAACATTTTTTCACTATCCATATTCTTCCCATTTCTTGATCCTGGAGGATATCTACAGTGAACCCCACATGCTTTGTCTTCATGAAGAAACTCCTAGTGTGTCCCTCTTCATGAGCATATCAATTCCCTTTTGTACCATTTCCATGAAACTTTTGGTTTTTGCAGTTTACAAGGCCAACACTAATGGACTTTGTCTCCCTCGTGCCGATGTGCAGAGATTAGCACTATCCCTAACACCGTTGGAGTGACTAAGCTGTGTTCTAGTCGCGTTGGTCCTGTTATGGAAAGTTTTTTAAATTAGGAGCTGAAGCTTCCAGCTCTAGAAGCTTCATAACAGAATTTTGGTAAATGGTTTGGCCGGATGGGATCGAGGACGTCAGTTTGGGCTCCTTTCCCCTATAATGTTGGAGCTACTTCAAGGGATAAGCCCTTCTCCCATGAGAAGAGGATCCATCTCCCATCCATTCATCCTATATAAACCTCCCTTCTTCCCAAGCACAATCTAGTGTTAATGTTGGTGTGCTAGTGCTATTTTGGTTTGGAGTAAACAACAAGCTATTCCTAGTTGTAGCTATCTAGTTGTGTGAGGGAGAAGTGTGATTTGGTTTGGAGTGAAGTCTAAAGGGAAGAGCCTTAAAACTATTTTGGATTGAAACCATCATGGAATGTTAGCAAAACTGTGTGGGAACTTGTCAAAGGAGGACTACAATGTCAAGAAAATGGTTGTAATCTCTCTTTGATATTAATATATGCAACTATCGATTGATTTCCTACATGATTTGTCATCTTACATATTCATGGATTAATGTTTCTTGACTTGTTAAGTAGGTTGAATTACAATTTGTCTATTATCACATTTGTTGTCTGTTGTTGTTTACTTGTTTCATGTTCTTGGAGAAGGAAGTGAGAGATAGTTGGAGTGAGCAAGTAAGGACATCATCAAACAGGATAAGAGTACTAAGAGGTAGGCCCTCTTCATTGGTTCTAACCTAAGGAAATCTTCCATAGAATGTATCTATTGTGGCTAGATCCATTATTGGGCTAGAGGAATTTGTTTGTGTCCACACTTATAATCTTACTCGACCATAGGAGGTCTTTGCGACAAGATCTCCGCCCCAACCAAGTGACTCGAGGGCGAGTCACCATGTTTGTATTGGGGGACTATTGGGAACAGGTCCCTTGGGGGTCAATTTTGGGGATAAAAACCCAAGTTTTGGGGTAGAAGGCCCAAAGTTTATATAAAGAAATGTAAATCTCCACATTTTGCGGTTGTAGAGTGTGAAGATATCTAAAGTAAAAAAGGGTTTTCTGCCCTTAGTCTAGATAGGTTGTGTCGGTTTTGGAGATCCACCCTTGGTCCGCAGACCATGGGATTGTATAAAAAGGAGGTCTTAGAGGATTCTAGGGGAGTCAATCAGGGGAATAGAAGTACTTGATGAGTCTATAAAGAGCTAAGAGAGAGAGAGTCTTAGTGTAGGAAGAGGCTCTACAACTGAGTGCGCAGAGGCCTAGGGCAGAAGTCCGCGGCTGGGTGCGCGGACCCCTGCCACTATGTGCACAAGGAAGATAGAGCCTATATTGAGAATCCGAATCATCAATAAAGAAAATTATTCTGAAATTACTATGTACTTTCCATCTGTGTGTGCATTATTTTACTTCTACTATGAATATTGCAATTATGCTATGTTGAATACTGGGGTTATGAATTAATGCTATATTGAGGCGTGAATCTATGTATTTCAATTTTTCATATGAACACAAGTAAGAATATATGTTTACGCGAAGATAACTGTAATGCATGTTAAAGTTAACCAATACTTAAGATAATCTGGGTAGAAACAGAAGTAAGGATAATTACAAAGGTGCGTAAGCACCTGATTTATCTATTTAGGGTCCGTGAAGGATGATCAAAGACTTTCACGGAGGCTCCAAGGATGAATAAGAGAAGTACATTGATAAGCCCTAAAGGGCTTATCGATTTGCATGAAGGCAGAGTGAAGGTCTAAAAACCGACATCACAACCATCTTATGGTGTGGAAACTTGGTTCCTGCATCCCCCCATACTACTTCGGGTGAGACTTCAGTTTGCACTTCATGGATTGATGCCGAAAGGAACAATAGTGTAGGGATTTACTTGGCTACTTAACATTGAACCTGGGTTAGGGCCCATCAAGCCAATAGTCATCAATGAATGTCATGTAGTACAATGAACCACTAAGTGATTTCACAGGCATCAGACCATAGAATAAATCAAGTCCAAAGATTCCTTTGATCTATTGTCACTATTTGGAAATGGTTTCTTGATGTTCTTCCCAAGAGCACAACCTTTGCATACACCATTGTTCTTTATCTATAATTTAGGAACCCTTGACACTATTTCAATTAATTCATGCAATGATCTAAAATGAAGATGTCCATACCTTTGGTGCCATTACTCACTTGAAGCTATTTTTTCATGTACTAATGCTTGATCTAGTTGACTCACAAGTATATACAATCTTCCATCATGAATCCCAATAACCTTAACATCATATATACTAGATCCCTTTGACCACAAAAGTAATTTTCCATCCACAAAATCAACCCTATCTCCTTTATCTTCTAGACAAGAAATAAAGATAAGATTTGTTTTCAAACCTGCTACACAAAGGACATTGCTGATAATGGTATGTGCAGATTCTAGCTTTATGGTTGCATTTCCAAATCCTTTGATTGCACAACTATTATTATATCCCAATTCAACTCTTTGAGATAAATTATTATTTATCACACTTTAAATATTCCCACGCTCTCCTGGCATGTGTCTTGGTGCTCCACTACCTACCAACCACATGTCATCATCATCTGCAAAGGATCCTGTCAAAGCAGAGTAGCAGAGGAAGTCTATTTCAATTTTTGTCTTCTTTGGTTTGTATTATTATTCAACTTATGCTGCAGAAGCATGTTTTTTCCTTTTTTTTTTAAGACATATTAGGACAATCTCTCTTGAAATGTCCATATTCTTGAAAACTATAACAATGTATCTTAAATAAGTCTTTCTTATTCTTCGAGGAATAATATCCCTTTTCTGTGTTCTTATGTTGAGGTCCAAAATTCTTATTTCCCTTGTTCTTGAAGTGAGATACAAGGGCTTTAACTTCTTCATCTTGCTGATCTCTATTCATAAATCTTACTTCTTCTTCAACACATTATTTCCATAATTTCTTAATTTGAAAGAGCTTCATTTTAACTGTTTATGCTTGCTGCAAATGGATCCCATGATAGAGGAAGACCATTGATTGTTGTAGTCACAAGTTCTTGATTGAGAATAGATTCTCCAACAACTGAAATTTGATCTTTGATTTGCGAAATACTTACGAAGTATGAAGCCATAATGTTATTATTAGTTATCTTTGTATTCTGAAACTCATTTTTTAAACTCATGGAATGACCAACATTCTTGACAGTATAGAGATTTATTAGGGCATCATTATTGGGCATGGAATCCCACCACAACATGTTTTGGGCTCAAAGCCCAAGTTTTGGTCAAATGTATTCTATGACTCTGCGAATTGCGAGCGTGGAGCGCGAAGTATAGGTTAAGTCATAGGGCTATCCACCCTAAAGTATTCTACTAAAATTTAAAGTCATGTCGGCCAGAGTGAGGCTCTAATTTGTAGAGAAAAGGGGAAGGAGAGATGAATATGAATGATTCGAGCATAGAGTAAGAGTCTAAGTGTATGGGGTCGTAGTAGTAGGAAGAGGCTCTACAAGTAAGTGCGCAGAGGCTTAGTAGAGTCCGCAACTGAGTGCGTGGACCCCTACAGCTGAGTACGCAGGCCGGTGTCGAGTTTGTAATCTTGATCGAAGAATAATAAAGAGAAGTTGATTCTTATTTCTGTGTATCTTCTTGTGCATTGCCTTCTTTACATTTATACTATTTTATTTATCATGCACACTGATATGATTGCTAAATATGCTGGAATAATCACTAGTATGTTGGAATAATCATTAGTCTTACACAAATAAGTTAAGTAATCAAGTAATAATATATTAAATAGCAAGGAACTTGGGTATTATATGGGTTGCGCCCTGAGTAGGGTTGCGTGGAAGCAGCATCATAGTTTACGAAGGAATAACAAGTATGAATAGTGGCATGCACGCAGGGTCAAATTGCAGATCCACAAAAGCTCATTAGACATCCCCAGGGTGCGAAAACCTGGTTCTATCACCCTCCCATACTACTTCGGGTGAGACCTCAGTCCATGCTCCACAAATTGTTGCCGAAAAGGCCAGTAGAATTGGGATTTGTTGGGCTAAATCACCTTTGAACCTGGGTTAGGCCCATAGAAGCCAACAAATGGTTCTGTTGCCGGGATCAGGATCTGCATAAGGGATGTTTGATGTTGTGCCACTGGAATCCAACAAAGAAAGAAATTGAAGAGTGGTTGGGCAAGAAGATTCATGAGTTCGCAATGCAGGAAAATAGAAATCCACAAGTATCTAAGGAACAATGGTTGGAGTGCTACTTGATACAGAAATCCATGAAATTTTCTTTGCATCCTTTCCTTCTGAGCTATATGAGTGGATTGTGAAGTTAGCAGACAACTAGGGAAGGTGTAAGATCGACAAATCAATAGTTTGGACTCCAGAATTAGTGTGCAGACTAGAAGTGCCAGAAGATAAGATCACATGAGCTATGGACCATTGGCTCGACTGAATAATAGGAGGATTTATCACTGAGTTTGCAGTAGAAACGACTGTCAGCAATAGTGAGGCAGAGCGATGTTTCCTCAAGGGACTGTGAGGTAAGTATATTAAATCTTTGAAAACTTGGATTAAGATGCTATTGTGTGAAAAGTGAGTTATGAAAATAAATTAATATTTGGAGCTACCCGAAGCGGGAAGATCTACAAAAGTGGAGGTAGCAAAGAATTAGAAACCAGTCCCTTAATTTCACCCTCGTGGGAGAGCAAGGAAGAGCTCACGAAGGTTTCTCTGAGAAGCGCGGTCAGTTTGATAAGATAGCGAATTCCTCGTTTACCACCTCCACCCACACCACCACCTATCTCACCCTCCTCACCTCCATCTCCACCCACCCCACCTTTGCCACCACCACAGTTTAGTATGGTGAGTGCGATCAAACTACCGGTATTCAGAGGAGTGGGGAATGAAGATCCAGACCAATTCTAGTTCATGGTAAGAGCAGTATGAGAAGCACAAGGTGTTGTGTATGACAATATTAGGAAGGCTACGCTGGTAAGCGTGCTGCAGGATCGCACATTAACATGGTATATCAAGCATTACAATGACCACCCAAACACAGGAATCACAGAAATACAGGCTACGCTGAAAAAGGAATTTAGCAGGCCAAAGTCGGAAACACAATCAATCATCGGGTTTAAGGAGATCACGATGCTCTCGGGTGAGACTCCTTGGGATCTAGGCCAAAGACTATAGGGTATGATTCGCGAAGCCAAAAATACCTTGACAGATGGACAAAATCGCACATGGTTTGTAGCATCACTAACAACGCACTTAAGGATGATGCTGTCATAGCAAAAAATTTCCACCCAAGTTGAAGCTTTAGAAATGGCAATGAGATTACATGAGACCCCTATACAAGACCGTGGCTTGGGATTCCAACAAATCCACACGCAATTGCAAAATCTATGTCTGTAAATGCAAAGTTTGAAATAGGACAGGACACCTCGGCCAGAGGCGCACGAGGAGGTATGGTGCATACAATGCAAAGGCTAAGGGCATGACAAGGACCACTATATAGTATTTGCGAATTACTTGCCAAGAGGAGGGCCGGTGCCATTAATACCTAAGGCACAGGTAAGACCGAGTGTGGCGCTTGCATTATGGTGCACGATATGTCATATAGGAGGAAAACGCACTACAAATAATTGTCATCTATTGTAGAATTATACACATCTATCTCAACAATTATTTTGTAATTTCTGTAGGTCAGTAGGCCATGATGAACGCACTTGCTGAAGCTACAAACTAATTATGGATCATAATCCTACCTATAGGGTGTAGACCAAAACATGATCCCTTGACCCAAATGCAAGGATGGTGCGCACTAGATTTTAGGGGTGCGGTCGAGGTCGAGGTGGAATGGGACTAGGAAGGGGTCGCAAACAACTAATTTATTACAATTGCGGAGGGCCAGGGCACTATGCCCATGATTGTACAAACCTGACAAGGACATCATGTCAAGACTGTACTCAGTTTGATCATGAGGTAGAAAATTGGCCTTTGCTGATAGCGAGGATGTGCAAAAAGGGGGTACTTTAGCCCCCTCCGACTCAGAATTTGCAGATGATGAGGTCTGAACCGCGTGAAGAAGACCCAAATGTAAACATGATTCTTAAGAGTGGTATGACCATGGGTGATGATAAAGGGAAGCAACCAGAAGAAAGTACGTGGGTTCGCAAGGCTTCTACAAAGGAACCCGAATTTGATTTAGAACACGTGAATGAGACATTCATGGAAGCTAAGAAGAGCTTCAGGGAGGCCTCCACTTCAGGTAGTAAGGATCAACTAGAACCAGGGATGGATCCTTCAATGCTCACTACCTTTATGGAGACATGCATGAAACTGTTGTGCGACAATAAGGTAGTCAAAGGAATATAGGAACTTATCACTAGGTGCGTGGGGTTAGGAGAATTGCACGTGGTTCGGAAACTTGGAAAGCATGCATTACACATAGGAAGGGAAATGAGGTTGACTGCACAAATCGACGAGTATGAATGGATTGGGTAATCCTGGATCTCAGATCGAATGCCAGTGTACTACCAAAAAAAACATGGGAACACATGGGTAGACCCACGCTACAGTGGTCCCTTATCTAGTTACGAATGGCGAACCAACAGAAGATTTTGCCGATGGGAAGATTGCAAGGGGTAACAATAGATCTTGAAGGTGTGAGCATGCAAGTGGATTTTGAAGTGATAGAGATTGTTGATGATAGTAATCCCTATCCCACACTATTAGGAATAGACTGGGCCACCGATATGAATGGAATCATAAATTTGAAGAAGCGTAAAATGATCTTTGAGAAAGAGTCACTACGCATAGTAGTACTGCTAGGTCCAGTCGAAGGAGCGTGATACACTAAACCAGTGTGCAATGATGATAGTGATGACGATCTCAATTGTATTTACAAGATAAATGTGCAAGAAGAGGATTGGGTGAATTTGACTGTAGATGGAAGGATTTCGTGGGAACGCGAAAGATCGTACACCTCGGATTTAGACAAAGAGATAGAGCGATGGTAGAATCGACTGCATGAAGTAACATCGCTTAATTGGAACATGATGGTTAGATCACTGCATTGTGTGACAACAGAAGCAAGGGATCTGCCAACATATGATGGGTTGTTAGTAGTGGATGAATTTATGAGAAAATTTGAAAGTGTAGTACCAGAACAACAACGATTTGATGTGATGAGGTGGGCACTACGCGCAACACCCACACGATGGTGGGGTATGCATCAAGGAAATTTTGAGGACTGGCATGGATGCAAAAGAATGAAGCGCCTACGATTTAGGAAACCATAGATATGGCTAGTAGACAAATATGACGAACAATATGATCCACACACACACCGCGCAAAATGGACCAAGGTCTACAGGGAAGAGCCATAGCCTGAATGGGTACATTTATTCTATCATACCTTGGATTTCATACCCATGAATTGGTATATTGAGACCGAGATCTGCCATGGAACAAGAAAATGGGATGTATTGCGTGAAGGATTTCTATTAACCTTCACGTTTGAAGATCGTTGGTCAGATATTGTTGATGATGCGCTACAGGCAGTAAAAACAGTTATCTTAAAAATACTCCAAGAGCTAATGGAGGCACTTCAGCCAGAATGGGTGACACAGTTGAGTTGCGCTCTAGAGTGTTATAACATAAATGTAGAGGAGGATGATGAGGACCCATGAAACATTAACATTTCAGAAATTGAAGGCTGTCGCGAGATTCACAGACCATCACTTGCAGACTATGACATCACCGCGCCGCTAAAGACGAAGCAGGTCAATATTGGAACGCAGGTAGAGCCAAAGTAGGCAACACTTGGGGACTATTGGGATAATGCCACATTGGATAACGTTGCTGAGTTACTCCACGAATACCAAGACTTGTTCTTGACCAAAATTACAGACTTAAAAGGGATTGTTGGCGACTTAGGGATGATGAAGATCACCCTGAAACCCGACACGAAGCTAGTTAAGCAGCGTCCTTATCGCTTGAATCCAAAGTATAAAGAAAAGGTCCGCAATGAATTAGACAAAATGTTCGCAGCCAGAATCATTGAACCAGTGGAAGAATCTGATTGGGTGAGTCCTATGGTAGCATAGGAGAAAAAATAGAAGGGTGAAATAAGAATATGCATAGACCTCAGGAAGCTGAATGATGCTTGTGTACACGATCCATTCCCAACACCATTCACAAATGAAGTACTGGAGAATGTTGACGGTTAAGAAGCATACTCATTCACGGATGGGTTCTTAGGGTACCATTAGATCAAGATTGCGCCGGAAGATAGGAGCAAAACGACCTTCGTAATAGAACGGGGCTGCTTTCAATACACCGTTATGCCATTTGGACTGAAGAACGCGCCAGCTATATTTTCACGCATTGTGGTAGCCACGTTCAAAGAATACATCCAAAAGTTTTTAGAGATCTATTTGGATGATTGGATTGTATTTGGATTAGTTAAGCACCATGTAGCGAGCTTGTGCTTGATGTTGGATATTTGATGTCGGCACCATATTGCACTGAACCTTAAGAAGTGCACATTCCTTGTTCCCTTTGGAAACTTGATGGGACATGTGGTCTGCAAAAAAGGATTGATGGTGGACCCCGTGAAGATTGTCATTATCCTAAACTTGGAAGCACTGCGAAGTGTTAAACAACTGCACACTACCTTGGGATACACCAGATACTATAGGAAGTTCATCAAAAGTTATGCCAAAATAACCATGCTGATGGAAAATATATTGAAAAAAGATGTTACATATTTCTGGAATGATGATTGCATGAAGAGTTTAAATGTCCTGAAGGAGAAACTGGCCTTCGCTCCAATCCCAGTCTTCCCAAAATGGGATGTGGAAATTAATTAATATGTTGATTGTCATGTATCGTGTTGGGATCCGTACTCACACATGAGGGCGCAGAGGGTGTGGATCACCCAAGCACGTTTGCGAATCTAAGATTGTCCAAAGTAGAAAAGAACTACTCTACCACCAAGCGCGATGGGTTGGCAATGGTGTACATGCTACAAAAATACCAACACTACTTACTCGGGGGACATTTTAAGATGTATATCGACCATTCCACATTGAAATACTTGGTGAATAAGGCTGTGTTGGGGGGGCACACATGCAGATGGAATTACTATTTCAAGAATATGATTTTGAGGTCATAGTCAAGCTGAGATGCCTAAACGCCTGGCCGGATCACTTGTCACGAATTGAGACAGGCGAGGAACCCATGAATTTGGAGGAGGGACTACTTGATGCACAACTCTTTGCAGTACACATCATAGATAGACACTTCAAAATATAATCCATTTTCTAACAATAGGGACTATGCCGAAGGAATACTTAGTCCAGCAGAAGAAGGAATTGGTGGTGCACGCGACATACTTTTCTGTCATTGCGGGGCACCTCTACAAGATGGGCAATGATGAGATATTGCAAAGATATGTACCTAAATTTGAATGAGGTTAGATCCTTAGGGAAGCACATGGGGGCGTTGGAGGACACTATGCAAGACACATAACTGCACAAAAGATTCTTCGCGTAGGGTTATGGTGGCCAACCCTGCACCAAGATTCGAAAGCGCACTGTAAGGCCTATGATATATGTTAAAGGACTGGAAAACCATCACGAAGGGACGCGATGCCACTAAATCCCTAAATGACACTGTATCCATTCGAAAAATGGGCAATCAACTTTGTGGGCCTGATAAAACCTCAGGCAAAGACGAGTGTGTGCTACATCATCACCGTAATGGAGTACCTGACATGATGGGTGGAAGTGTAGTCGGTCAAGGATTGCACGGCCACTACGAATACGAAGTTTTTGTTCCAAAATGTGCTGACATGATTTGGTTGTCCAAAAATCTTAATGAGCGATCACATAACACATTTCCTGAATGAAAACACCAGTGCGCTCACAGAAGAGTTCTAGGTGTATCATCAGAAAAGTACACTGTACCACCCACAAGCCAATGGGATAGTAAAGGCATTTAACAAAATACTGGAGACTGTGTTGACCAAATTATGTAATGCACAACGAAACGATTGGGACCTATGCGTACCTACCATCTTATGGGCGTACAAGACAATGTGCAAGAAATTGATGGGATAGACACCTTTTTGGTTAGTCTATGGCACAAAGCTGTCATGTCGATGGAATACATCGTACCTAGTCTATGAATAGTATCACTCATAGGCATGACAGATCGCGAGGCTCTTGAAGAAAGGCTCACGTAATTAGAAGAACTCAAGTAAGAATGGTTTCCGGATGGATTTCATTAGCAGGTACAAAAGCAACGTGAAAAGGTCTGGCATGACCACCATATTAAGTTGCACACCTTCAAGGTAAACGACTTAGTGCTGCTGTATGACAGAAGTTTGAAAAATTTCTGAGAAAATTCAGGATGCACTAGCTAGGACCATATATGGTAAAGGATGTCACACATGGAGGCGTAGTCCAGCTAGTCAAACTAAATGGAGAACCCTTCCCAGGAAAAGTAAACGACAATCACTTGAAACCCTACACGGGTGTTTCAACTCTCTAACTAATCTGCCGAAGCACAGTGTTTGCAACCCAAGGAGCCAGACAAGGGAGAAGGAATATAAAAACATGCACCAGATGTCGGTACCAAGGTAAGGACACGATTCAAACTAAGATGATTTAGAAGCAAGAATGCAGCAGGTCTAGCAAACCACAGAATAGTGCGTCGCAACCCTCTGACCAGTATTGGACCAGTTGGAGGGGCTTCGCACCAAGTGTAGAAATTTCACCTGTAGAAGAAACTGATATATGCAATGTCCTAAAGCATAATACTTGTTCTACTTCTACAAAATATTAAGCGGAAGCATAATCAAATTCATGAGCAACATCAAGTAGAAACATGCATAACTGATCAAAAGAAATAATCACACATAACACAAGATATATCCAGGGGAAAGCACCAACATAAAACCCCAACCATGTATTATCAATCAAGTGTAGATCCTCAACAACATAAAAAAAGAATCAACTCAATAGCTATCCTGCTCTCTCTGTAATAAGAAGATCCGGATGATCTTCAATTAGAAGATGAAAATCTTGGACTACCTAGGCCTCATTATATAGGCTGAAATTTGGCCTGATCATACCTGCTGTCACCTCAGGTCAAACTACGTAGTCATAGAGAAAATAGATGCCTTTCATATGATAGGAATACTTACTAGAAATATCCTAGCATCTGATAGTACATTGTCCCTCATCTGATCTCAACTAGGTCTCTGACAAAACTGACATGCAACAATTATCCAGGAGTGAATCCTCAGTTATATAAAATAATAGTTGTCACATGCATGCAAGAATTAACAAACTATATTTTATTATTTGAACAACTTGTTAAAATAATATAACTGGACTTGACTAGTTAGAACTAAGTCAACTGATTTTCTCATTATAGAACTCATACTTATTCCCTCAATCAGTGGAGGAAATTAAGGATAAATTCCTCAATCAGTGGGACAACTCATGTGCATTCTCACAAAGACTTAAAATTTGAATTTCCTTAACTAATTAACTCAATTGATTTAATTAATTAATATTTCCAATTGCTGTTAAGACCAAAAATAATTTTACTTCCTATAGATAGACTAGGGACTGCTATAAATAGGAAGGGACCCAGAAATGCTATTTTTAGAAATTTCTATTTTTAGAAGTTTCACCTCTCACCCAATGTGGCCAATGACCTGACTGGCCAAACTGATATTTTTGGACATGTTATTTTTAGCAGGTCTATGTTTAGCACATTCTAAATTTAACATTTCTTGTTGTGCATTTTTCAACACCAAGATCACGACACCAATAGAGTGACTCAAGATGAGTCACAATGATTGTGTTGGGGGCCTATTGGGCATGGAATCCCCCCACAACATGTTTTGGGGCTCAAAGCCCAAGTTTTGGTCAAATGTATTGTATGACTTCGCGAATTGCGGGCACAGAGTGCGAAGAATAGGTTAAGTCATAGGGTTGTTTTCCCTAAAGTATTATAATGAAATGTAAAGTCATGTCGACCTACCCATGGTTTGATTGTATAAATAGAGTGAGGCTCTAAGTTGTAGAGAAAAGGGGAAGGAGATATGAATACGAATAGTTTGAGCATAGAGTAAGAGTCTAAGTGTATTGGATCGTAGTAGTAGGAAGAGGCTCTGAAGCTTTGTGTGTAGAGGCCTAGTAGAGTCTGCAGCTGAGTGCGCAGACCCCCATAGCTGAGTGTGCAGGGTGGTATCAAGTCTGTAATCTTGATCGAAGAATAATAAAGAGAAGTTGATTCCTATTTCTGTGTATCTGCTTGTGCATTGCCTTCTTTACATTTATACTGTTTTATTTATCACGGGCACTGATATGATTGATGAATATGTTGGAATAATCATTAGTATTACAAAAATAAGTTATGTAACTGAGTAAAAATAGATTAAATAGAAAGGAACTTGGGTATTATACGGGTTGCACCTTGAGTAGGGCTGCATGGAAGCAACATCACAGGTTGCGAAGGAATAACAAGTGTGCGTAGCGATGTGCACGCATGGTCAAACCGTGGACCCCCAGAAGCTCCTCAGACATCCCCAGGGTGGAGAAACTTGGTTTGAGCACCCTCCCATACTACTCCGGGTGAGACCTTAGTTTGTGCTCCATGGAATGTTGCCAAAAGGGCCGGTAGTACTGGGATTTTCTTGGCTAAATCACTTGTGAACCTGGGTTATAGAGATTTATTAGGGCATCATACATCTTCTTGGAGGTATCATGATTTGCAATGTAGGGATTGTGATGATATCTAATGAAGTTCATTATTAGACTCGTTGTATTAATTTCATCCTCTTTGAAATTCTCCTTTCTAGCTGCATTAGTATTTTTTCTTGTCACAATATCCAAGAATTTTTTCTTAGTAAGAATAATATCTATTTCGACTTTCCAAGATCTGAAGTTTGATGCTACCCATAGCTTGTTTTTGGATTTCATGGACAAGTCCATATATGCCCATGTACAAGAAGGAATTTAATAGAATGCTCTCTTTAGGGTTTCTTTAGGGGTGATCTCAATGTACCTTCCTTTCGTTACCAAAGCTTTGTACCATGTTGATTTTCTAATGCAATTAGGGTTAACACATTATTTATGAAATCATGATAATTTATTTTGATGTATATATTATTTCATCTTGTTCCAATATATATTATTTAACAATTATACTTAAGAAATTCAACAATAAAGAATAATAGAATAGAAGAGATCACAATGCACAAAAGAGAGACAAGATTTACCTTGGGAAAACCCATTATGGGGAAAAACCCAACAACCTTTTCAAAAAATAATTCTCCAGGTTCAATAAGAGACACACCTAGACCTATGGTAAAACCTGGTCTTCTCCTCCAAGTCAAGTCACCCAAATTGATCCTGCAATTCATTATGCTTGTTTGATCTAGAAATTTTAGCTTCCTAGCAATTGTCTAGGAGAGAGAGAGGTCTTCTCCTCCAAGTCAAGTCACATAAATTGATCTTGCACTTCATTATGCTTGTCTGATCTAGAAATTTCATCTTCCTAGCAACTGTCTAGGAGAGAGAGAGAGAGAGAGAGAGAGAGAGAGAGAGAGAGAGAGAGAGAGAGAAATTTCAGCTTCCTAGCAATTGTCTAGTAGAGAGAGAGAGAGAGAGAGAGAGAGAGAGCTTAATTTCAGCTTCCTAGCAACTGTCTAGTAGATAGATAGAGAGAGAGAGAGATACAGAGAGCTTGTCTGATCTAGAAATTTTATCTTCCTAGCAACTGTCTAGTAGAGAGAGAGAGAGAGAGAATATTTCATCCTCCTTTTTTTCCTTCTTTTCATTCATTTCCTTTGCCCATTAAATATCTTGAGAGAGAAATGTGAATTGCCCAAATGAGGTGCTCTATTTTCCTTTACATAGTAGTATGTCTAGGGTGAATGGACACATCCCTTGACTAGGGATGACTTGACTTGGAGGGAAGAAAACTTGTCACTTTTGGAGCAAAGAATGTCATTTTAAATATTCAAATTTACATCTTTTGAAATTCACAATGGGATGTTGACTTAAAATAAATTTTCCTTTGACTCAAGAATTTATAAATATTCTTTACAATGATAAATGCAATTACATCAAGTGACCAAAATTACATTATGAAGACTGAACATAATTACAAATTTAACATTTTTTGAACATGATGTTCATCTAGGATCTTGAGCTATTTCTTCATTGAGCCTATATCCCTATCCTTCTCCTCCATTACTTCCTTATATTTCTTAAAGTCCCTAGGGTAAGTGGTTAGGTGCACGATCCTATCCTCTAGGGATTTAATCCTCATATCTCTATTACTATAGACCATCCTCTCATACTTCAATTGATTGTTGGCCTTGTGTAGAGATCTTGTACTTTATATCTATAAATTTTTTTCTGGTGCATCTGTCTATGCACCATGTGGGTCACTTACAAGTTAAAGTCCATGAAATCAATATACGAAATAGTATTCGCATGCAAGGAAATTCGATGGGATCGGTATTCCAACACAGACATCACTATTTCCCCTTTGGATTGAAAAATTACCATCTTGAAAATTACTTTTTCATAATCCAATGTGCTCTTTATCTTCATGGGAGGAAGTGGCTAGTTCTCCACCATTATGACATCTCGCTTCCTCTCTGTAAAGGCTTGCTTGGCTATTTCAATGAATTTGTATACTATTGACACATGTTGAGGCTTGGAAACTTCTCCCGACTCCCTTTCCTCTGATCCTGACATGGAAGGGAAAGGTATCCATGGTGAATGCTTGTTTTGATGGAGTAGCCAATTGAAAATTATATCATATCAGAGCCTGTGACTCTGTCTCAATATCATCTTCATCATCCTCATCTCCTAGTACTTTGCCTATCCTAGCTTTATTTGAGCTAAAATATTCTCCATCATCAACCTCCATAGGTTCTGAAGTGCCTTGCTTCTTGCCAAAGAGGTGAGAGAAGTCTGACTTTGCTGGATGAAGGATGGCACTGACTTCTTCTGAAGTAGATTTGTTCACACAATGTTATACTATGGGATTCAAATTGTTCTTATGGTTCTCTCAATCCTTATCTTTTCTCAATTCATATATGATACTGTGTGGATCATACCTCTAAGCTCAAACTTGTGGGAAATCAAAGCCTTCCAATATCTTCTTCACGAGCTCCAAATCATTCCTTGAATTCACACAAAATGGTGCCAACTTATGAGGAAGATGGAACGTGAATGCTACTTTCCTTGAGGAAAAATGTACATTGTCACTGGAAAACCTCTGTTAGATATACTCCAATGAAAAAATGTGAGGAGTCAAGAATGCCGACAGTTGGTATGGTTGGCTTTCAAACCCATAAGTTTTGATGATTGTGTAGTCCTTGAAAAGGTAACAGTCACTAACTCAAGTATCCAAGGTAAATTGCAACTTCTCCTTAAGGAAAGGAGGGACTCTGGGCAATGGTTGGTCATGGAATAGAGTGTACACAAATGACATAAAATAGGAAATATAATAAAAAATATTTTGATTATTTTCTGGCTTTCAGACTATGGTTAGCCACTCATAATTTGGTAATAAGGCATTGTTTTCATCAACCATTCTAGGTTTCAGATGCTCTAGATGGAACTATTGTTGTTGGATTAATAAGTGGACTAGGTAGGATTTGAAGCTAGAGGACGTTCCTTCTCCAAACTCCACCATCTGAGAATGAATTTCATTTGATAAGAACTATGGGAAATTGAATTTGGTCTAGGCCTGGGTGGTATGATTGCATAAATAAACCATGAGACCTAGGATTGCCTCAACTATATATACATCAATTTTTAAAATGAGAACTTGGGAAAACATGAATAAGGATAAATTTGACATGGAATAAAAAGATATGATATGATAAGGAGGGTAACCAGAGCGAGAAACCAATCCTTATTTGAAAAAAACTAGTGATCATCCTTTGCTAGACCTATGGTGCAAGGATGATCCTTTTCTCTTCAATTTCTTCCTTATTTAGCCTTTGTAAGTATGTTGTGATAGGAAATAAAAAAATGTATGCAATGGCCTCTAGAGTTCTAATTATTTCCCTGCCATCTTGGGAAAAGAAAATCCCTCTCTAGTATGGTACGTACCTACGTGCACACTAAGTCCCCATCTTTGGAAATTGGAACACCCACGGGACAATGACAAAGACAATATTTGCTTCATGCAGATTATTGTGACATCCTATCACTTCATTGGTGTTCAACATGATTTGAGTGTCTATCTTTGTATCCTATGTGGTTAATATTGGGTCCCGAATATAGGCCTCAACATCATAAAATTTTGGTTCTTTTACTTTCCATTTTGTCTGGACATTAGTGGAACTTTTATTTGATGAGGAAGCCATTGAAAAAGGAAACTTATTGAGAGCATTTGGATAATGGAAGAGGGATAAAAGGACATAAGGTATCAGGAGGCTAATGAAGGTGTGCCACATGATAGGAGGAAGTTGGACAATGAGTTGGAGGGAGTATATTTTGAATTCTATGAAAAATGGAAACAACTAGCATGCTTGAGAAAGTCAAATTTGAGATTTCTTGCAAAAATTGAACTAGAATTCGGTTGAAGTTCTGGTGAATTAGCTTGGTGGGTACCCTTAGGAGGTTTAATTGGTTGAATTGAAAGGTTTTCTTAGTGAAAAATTATTTATTTCACGTGTGTTTATTTTCTCTATGAGGGTTACATTATGGTTTAGATTTGGTCCAAAATCATGCAAATTCATGAGAAATGAGGCTCCAATAGGTGTAATTCACAAAGGAAGCACTTGATTGGTTTACATCATGAATGTTGGGCTTAAAATTCATTGAATTTTGTGAATTAGCTCCATGAGTGTGCGCGAGTCAAGTTGGAGGGCGAACTGGTCAAAATGACAAAAATATGCCTCGAACGCCTTTTTATAAAAACATTGGATGATGTCATGTTGACGATAGCATGATGTGGGTCATGCTACGTATTAGACTAACGTGGTAGGAAAACTATGTTGGAAATAATACTGAGAGGGGGAGGGTGAATCAATATTATCAATTTAACAATTCTTCATTTCCATAAACAAATTTATATATGCTACTTCTGTTAATTAAACCTGCGTATATACGCAACTGTGTTTGGAGAAAACTGTGTATATCTTGCAGACTTCTAATTTAGTTAGTTGATCTTAATCTGCATATCAGAACCATAAAATAGTAATCAAGTGTGCGGCAAACAGTATAGTCAAACACACACATGAACACAAGATATAAGGTGGAAACCCAATGTAGGTGAAAATCACCTGCTGCAATTCATCTCTATATTCTTTTAATAAATAACTTATTTTTACAATATTTCTGTACTAGTGCAATCTTATACCATTACGCAGGCTTCTACCTATAGAATGCTACAACCTTCTCTCTCTCTCCGGCTTCTCCTAGAAGGGAGCTACAACCCCCTTAGCTCTTGTACTAGCTGATGTACTAGTACGTAGGTGATAACCTACAGAAGGCTACAACCCTCTCTTTTCTTCCAGGTACCACGTTTCATAAATTTTCAGACTGGATCCATCAATAACATCAATCAAAAATCAAATATATCTGCATCAACCAATCTCCTTTTCACAAACCAAAAACTGAATCAAACACCCACTTCTTTGAATGCTGTGACCAGAATACAGTAACAGTAACCAAAAACCAATCTTGAACCCAGAACACTGTAGCAATAAACAGAAGTAGCTAAAACATATTTTATGAGATGTGCGCTACTTCAATATGTAGAACCTATGTGCATATGCTTCTATATTAAGGCAAGCCTGTGTATACGCTGTTTTGAATTACCAAACCAATGTGTATACATGCCTTTGATATGCTGAACTTGCATACAGATCTATAAAAGATAATTTATCCTTTTCAATTATTCAAACATCAGTTATACCCAGATCATCATATCTATGGATCAAGTCATGTGCCAAATATAACAGATCAAAATCATAAGCCTTAATATCTTGACCCATCAATAGAACTTATCCTTCTCCTAGCACTTAGGTTCCCCCTTGATTCGGATCCATCTATGCACCATAACCCAATGACTAGTATTCTAGATCTTTCTCTTCATGAGATATTCAATCCTTGAGTGCCTTTGCCTAATGATATCCTTCCCCCTTTATATTCTTAGACCATACTCAATACCATGGTCCAAAACCACTTAGAACCAATAACTGGGTCCAAATACCTGGGTTCAACACTTCAGACGAGATACCATGGTCCAAAACCATAGGTCCAAATACCAAGGACCAAAAACCAAGTTTTCAAAACTGTACGTGCTTTCCTATGCATGAAAGTGCGTGTATATGCATATGTGCCTTTTGGTCAGATATCGAGCGTGTATACGCAACTTTGACAATGGGAACCTGCTTATACCTTCTTTTCTTTTATTCTGAGAACCTGTGAGCCTAAAGTGTCATCTGAGTGATTTTCCGAGTGAGTTGCCCTCAAGGACAACACCTATGTCATGATGCCAACAATCTCCCCCTTTGGACTTGATGGCAACCCCAAGTCGCTCTCACTCTCCCCCTTTCTCATCAAGGGCAAAGGGTTATGCTCCCCCTGAGTACATGCTGAAATCTCTGCCTTGTTGAAGTGTGCTGTTCATGCTCCCCCTGATTATAAGCAAGATCTGCAAAAAGATGTTCTACAAGAAGAACATGACTCTATACATCATAAATGACCTTCCTATCACCAAACACTCATACATACATCCATATCCCAACAAAGTGGGGATATACCAAAGTTTACACATGATAAAACAATAACATTACATCATCCATCCCAGGCATAGTGGGGAAACAAGATAGGTCGTTACATGACCTTGATACCAAAGGAAATACATGACATAGAGACAAAATATCTAAGACAAGACTATGATAGTCATCAACAACTATCATCAGCAACATCTGTCAATCATCATCCAGACCAACAACCATGATCTCCCTCTACACCTATTCTACCTGAATAAAAAACAATTGTGAAGTAGTACCAAGATCTTCTAAGATAATGGCAACGATGCATTATTAGAAGTAAATGCTCCCCCTGAACCTGTGCCAGATGGTCTATGCCAGACCCATATCAAACTCATTTCATCTTGAGTCTGGCCCATTGTTTTTCTTTAAATCAACATATACGTGACTGTATCCACAGAAACAGGCGTATATATGCGGATGATCTTCAAGAAACTCACGTACAACCACTTTTCTCTGAAACACAGAAGTGTCAATAGTAAGATGATGCATCAACTACTCCCAGCTTCTGTTTGAGGTATTCAAATGTCTCCTTGGGTAATGGTTTGGTGAATATATCAGCAACCTGTTCCTTGGAGGGAACATACTCCAATTTGACCTTTTGTTTAAGCACTTTTCCCAGAGAAAATGATATTTGATAGGTATGTGCTTGGTCTTTGAATGCATTCTTGTATTCTTTGAAACACTAGTTGCACTTGTATTATCACATAAAATGGAGATAGGTGGAGTAAAAGTGATTTGAATGTATTGCAATGTTTGCATCATCTAAAGGAGTTGTGTGTAGCAAGATGCATCAGCCACATATTCTGCTTCAGCTGTAGATAATGCAATTGAACTTTGTTTCTTGCTGAACCAAGATACTAATCTAGACCCCATAAAGAATGCACCACCACTAGTTCTTTTTTTGTCATCCACGCTTCTTGCCCAATCTGCATTTGTATATGCATGAAGTATGATATCTGTATCTATAGGATACCATAAGACATAATTTTGTGTTCCTTGAGGATATTTGAAAATCCTTTTAACCACCTGAAGGTGTGCTTCTTTTGGATTAGCCTAGAATCTTCCAACTATTCTCACTGCATGCATGATGTCTGGTTGGGTGCCTGTCAGATAGAGTAGACTACCAATCATGGATTTATAGGTTGGTTAATATACTACTGCTAATTCATCATTTGCGCTGAGGCTACATCTTGTTACCATAGGGGTACATACTAGTTTCGAATCTTCCATGCCATATTTCTTCAAGATCTTCTTGAGGTACTTGGTTTGTGATAGAAAGATAGCGTCTTTGTTTTGTTGGACTTGTAAACCAAGAAAATATGTGAGCTCACCAAGCGGGGACATTTCAAATTCTTTCTACATCACCAAGGCAAATTTTTGACTCATTGCTTCTTCATTGCTACCAAAGATGATATAATCAACATACACAACAAGTATTAGCAATTTGTCATTGTCAATTTTTATATATAGATTGCTATCTGCTGATCCTTTTGAAAAACCTTGTTGTTGAAGGTATTTGTCTAGACAATAATACCAAGCCCTTGGAGCTTGTTTAAGACCATAGAGAGCCTTTATGAGTCTGCATACAAGTTTGGATCATTTCCAAGGATAAATCCATTTGGTTGCTCAACATACACTTATTTTGCTAAGTCTCCATTTAAAAAGGTAGATTTCACATCCATTTGATATACTTTGAACTTCTGAAAGCTAGAAAGAGCAAGGAACATTCTTATGGCTTCAAGTCTGGAAACCAGTGCAAAATTTTCTTCAAAGTCTATACCTTCTTGTTGAGCATACCCTTTACAAACAAGTGTGGCCTTGTTTCTAATAACATCTCCATTTTCATTTAGCTTGTTTTTTAATATCCATTTGGTCCCCATGACATTCTTATCATTAGGTCTAGGAACCAATTCCCAAGTGTTATCCTTTTCAATTTGCTCAAGTTATTCATTCATGGCCTTGAACCAACATTCATCTTTGCATGCTTCACTTACATTTTGTGGTTTGACAAAGGAGAGCAATGCTAGATAGCTTGAAGCTTTTGTAATAGTTCTTCTTGTTTGTACACTTGCCTCTTTCTGCCCCAAAATTTGAGTCTCTGGATGATTCTTCTGAATGTACCTGAATGGAGTCTTTTATTCTACCCTTATCTGTTCTTTTGGTGCCTCATAGGTTTCTTCTTCATCATTAGTTTGATTTGAAGGATAGTCCTCATCATCTTCAAAATATTCAGATTTTACCTGCTTTGGATTGTTGCCTGCTTCATCAACCACCACATCAACACTTTCAACAATTTTTCCAAGTCTTTTATTGTAACACTTATATCCTTTACTTTGAGAAGAGTAACCAAGGAGAATGCCTTCATCTGCTCTAGGTTCAAACTTGCCAAGCTTGTCATCAATCTTTTTGATGTAACATTTTCTTCCAAAGACTTTGAAGTATTTTACAGTAGAAGTCTTACCATACCAAAGTTCATGAGGAGTTTGAGTGCTGTTTACCCGAATGTTTGTTTTGTTGAGAATAGTAACGACAACAAATGCAGCTTCACCCTAGAAGGTTGTAGGAGTTCTAGAATCATCAAGCATAGCACGAGCCATCTGTTGAACCATTATGTTCATCCTTTTCACCACTCCATTTTGCTAAGGAGTCATTGTAGTAGATAATTCCCTTCTTATTCAATGTTCTTCACAAAAGTCAAAAAATTCAACCGAGGTAAATTCCCCTCCTCAATCAGACCTGAGGCATTTGATCTTGTGATCTGATTCATTTTCAACCAAGGCTTTGAAAGCTTTGAACTTTTCGAAGGCTTCATCTCTATGCCTCAGAAGTCCTATCCATCACATCCTGTAAAAGTCATCAATAAACAATACAAAGTATTCTTCTCCATGAGGTGACTTATTCCTTGATGGACCACATAAATTAGTATGGACAAGTTCAAGGGGCTTACTAGCTGATCCTTCCTTCAGGGAAATGTGTTTTGGTTTTCTTACCAAATTGACTTGATTTACATATTGTATTGTTTGGAATTTTGATGTCACGAGGATCGCGAACATCTTGATATTTAAATGCTTTCCTTATATGAGGGAAGCTTAGATTCCCGAATCTTCTGTGCCATAGCCAGTGTTCGTCATTTTTTCTTAGATAGCATTGTTGCTGTCCTCCCTTGAGTATGTATAAATTATTTGGATTTCTTATGCCTTTGATCACTATTTCTCCTGTATCAAGCTCACGAATAATACATCCATTTAATCAAAATACTAACTCAGTTCCTTGATCACACATTTGACTAACACTCAATAGATTATGCTTTAAGCCATCAACATACATAACATTTCCAGCTTTGACCTTGTCTTTTAAAAGAACAGAGCCTTTTATGAGTGCAGGGGTGTCATTCCAAATGAGACCTTCCTTTCCTTTTCTAAGGCACCATATGAATGAAGTTTTTCTTTATCACTTGTCATATGTTTCGAGCATCCACTATCGATGTACCACTGATTTTCCTGTCCTTCCACATATAAGGCTATACCACATCTTTCTAGTTGTGGTTCTTTCTTTCTCCATGTTTTGGGATCAAATGAAGCTTGCTCTTTTTGAGATGTTTGTTGAAACTGACTCCTGCATTTAGAATCTTCATGACCGAAGTTGTTACAAATAGAGCATTCTATTTCATTTTCAAGAGTAGAAAAGTTATTGTAGGTCCTCTTCATGATCCCAGTCACACTCCTTTGATTTCATGCTTCTCTAGTCATGATGGTCTTGTAGGCAACACATTGAGTATCTTTGTGTCCAAAGTTATGACGTGAGAAACATTGGCCATTAAAGAAATTATTGCGATTATCAAATCTACCAACCAGGTGATTGTAGTTTATATTGACATTCATTCTTGAGGAAAATTGAGAATTATTTACCTGTAGTTGGTTGTAGCTTCTGTTCATTCTTGAAGTAGATTGACCTCGATTTACCTGATGATCAGCTTTATGCTTTTTCAGATGATTGTCAACCTGTTCACTTCTCCTTGCTACATCAAGATAACTTTTGGAGGTGGATGGCTTCTATGCTTGAGATGCTTCTTCAATATATCCAAGACCTGTCTTGATTAGAGGAGAATGTTGCAATTTGTTGATCTCATCTAAAGTTTCATATCCTTTAGCAAATCTAAGAGTAAGAGATTTTGTTTTGTCAATATCTTTTCTAAGTCCCACAATTTCACATTCTAACTTTTCATTGTGTTTTTACCTTTCAGCAAGTTGGAATGTCAGAGTATCTATGATCATACTCTTTTCTTCTAAACAGATTTTAAGTTTAGAAATTTCTTCATAGAGATAATATTCATCTATAACATCCAAGAAATCATCATCTTCAAAAGCCATCAAAAGTATATAATCACTACCATGTTCATCTTCATCACTATTTGAAAGTCCATCGTTGTCTTCATTTGTATAATAACTCTTCTTACTTAAATTCTGTCTTCTATTCCATTTAACTGGTTCCTTACCTTTATCAAACTTATCTTTATGAGGACATTTGGCTGCATAGTGACTGACTCTTCCATAAGCAAAGCATTTGAAAGGTAGCTTACCTCTGAACTTCCAGAACCCCGTTGAAGGTTCTTGACAAAGTTTGATTCTTCCTCTCCTTCTGATGTATGCCCGACTCATTGTATTCTCCTTTTCTTGAAGATTTGAATGCGGCTTCTCTCATGTTTGACGGATCCCCTTTTCTCATTTCAAAAGTAGTTAGGATTCCGTGCAGTCGTGAGATAGTAATACTCTGAAGATTCTCATTTTCTTCTATGGCAGAAACTTTTGATTCACACTTAGAAGACAAGGATATTAGGACTTTTTCAGCTAAAGTAACTTCTTTTATCTCTTCACCCAAATTTTTCATGCGATTAACAATCCCATCTATACATAGGAAATAATTAGCTACACTTTCATCATTGTGAATTTTGAGAGTTTCATATTGAATTATGAGAGATTGTAGTTTTGCATGTTTTGCCTGACCGTCTCCTTCAAAGCTTAGAATGATCTTGTCCCATATTTCTTTGGCGGTTTTGAGCTGCATAACCTTGATGAATTCTGATTGTGATAGACTCCCTAATAGAGTGTTGACAACCTTTGCATTTGTTTCATACTACTTTTTACCTGTCGTATCTATAGGAGTTGCTGCTGGAAATGTGTATCCTCCTTCCACGATATCTCAAAATTTTGTTCCAAGAGATTGAAGATAGGCTGTGGTTCTTACCTTCCAATAGACGAAGTTGCTCCCATCAAATATTGGTGGCCTGATGGATGCCTCTTTTTCATAGTTTCTCATGATGATAGATCTTCCTTCAAGCGATCAAGCTTCTTCTAAAGGACCTGATCTGATTTCAATTGTCAGAAATAATACTGAGGGGGGGGTGTGAATCAGTATTAGAAATTTAATAGTTCTTCATTTCCATAAACAAATTTATATACGCTACTTCTGTTAATTAAACTTGCATATATACGCAACTGTGTTTGGAGAAAACCACATATATCTTGCAGAATTCTAATTTAGTTAGCTGATCTTAATTTGTATATCAGAACCATAAAACAGTAATCAAGTGTAGTAAACAGTATAGTCAAACACACACATGAACACAAAATAAAAGGTGGAAACCCAATGTGGGTGAAAACCACTTGCTGCAATTCGTCTCTATCTTCTTTTAATAAGAAACTTCTTTTTACAATATTTCTATACTGGTGCAGTCTTATACCATTATGCAAGCTTCTACCTACAGAAGGCTATAAACTTCTCTCGTTCTCTAGCTTCTCCTGGAAGGGAGCTACAACCCCCTTAGCTCTTGTACTAGCTGATGTACTAGTACGTAGGTGATGACCTACATAAGGCTACAACCCTCTCTTTTCTTCCAAGGACCACGCTTCATAAATTTTCAGATTGGATCCATCAATAACACCAATCAAACATCAAGTATATCTACATCAACCAATCTCCTTTGCACAAACCAAAAACTGAAATAAACACCCACTTCTTTGAATGTTGTAACTGGAATAAAGTAGCAGTAACCAGAAACCAATCTTGAACCTAGAACATTGCAACAATAAACAGAAGTAGCTAAAACATATTTTATGAGACGTACGCTACTTTAATATGTATGCCCTGTGTGCATATGCTTCTATATTAAGGCAAACCTGCGTATACACTGTTTTGAATTACCGAACCAACGTGTATACGTGCCTTTGATATGCTGAACTTGTGTATAGATCTCTAAAAGATAATTTACCCTTTTCAATTATTCAGACATCAGTTATTCCTAGATCATCAAATTTATAGATCAAGTCATGTGCCAAATATAACAGATAAAAATCACACAAAGACACTTCTCTTCAAGCCTTAAGATCTTGACCCATCAATAGAACTTATCCTTCTCCTAGCACTCAGGTTCCTCCTTGATTCAGATCCAACTATGCACCATAACCCAATGACTAGTATTCTAGATCTTGCTCTTCATGAGATATTCAATCCTTGAGTGCCTTTTCCTAATGATCTCCTTCCCCTTTTATAGTCTTAGACCATACTCAATACCATGGTCCAAAACCACTTATAACAAATACCTGGGTCCAAATACATGGGTTCAACACTTCAGACGAGATATCATGGTCCAAAACCATAGGTCCAAATGCCAAGGACCAAAAACCAAGTTTTTAAAACTGCACATTCTTTTCTGTGCATGAAAGTGCGTGTATATTCATATGCGCCTTTTGGTTGAATATCGCGCACGCATATGCGGCTTTGACAATGGGAACCTGTGTATACTGTTAGTGTCGGTCTTAAGCCTGCCATCAGTGATCAACAGCTCTTTGCATATGCATATGTAGGTGTCCCATCAGCATCAGTTTTACATCCCATTAGGCATGCCATAACACTGATGGAGGAGCTGGTCTTGTTCCCTTCTTGGCTTTGCTGGAATCAGGTCATATCACCATATCATGTGAAAAACTTGTGTCTCACTTATTGCAGTTTTGTCTTGTGTAAATCCCAAGTCTAGGTCTAGGGTTTCCTAGGTTTAGGGTTTCGGTCAAAATCATTTCAAAGTCATGAGTCTAAAGTCCAATGGTCTCCAGCAAGCCAGAAGGAGGTATGTAACCATGTTCCTTGATATTTTTCATCAGCTGTAGCTCATTAATACCTTGGTTTAAAAAAAAAACTTGTTTTTTTTTAAACTCAAGGTCATGTGAAACGGCAAAAATAAGGAAAATCTTCATAAATCTTTAGAATGCCGGCAATACCCTGGTTTCCTCATCAGTATCCATCAGAGAATTTATCTGCAAAAAGAACCAAGTGAAAACACTTAAAAAATCAATTCCAGGCAAAGTGAAAATTAAAACAAGTAGAGTTAAAGCAAATGCCAAAACATGCAACATTTGAAAGTGGGTTTAATGTTTTAATATTTTTTTAAAGTGGACCTATAAAGACCCAAAAGCTCTCTTTATGGTCTCATTATACCATTGTAAACTTGCAAGACACAAAGAGAAATCAAAACAAGGTGATTTTGATACGATTTCTGTCATTTCTGGAGGAGCGACCGATAGATCAGAAGTGCGACTTGTTGGGCGAAGTGCGACCGGTCAGAGCCACTCACTCTGTGCATTTCCAGAACTGGTGCGACGGGTCAGGCCAGAGCGACCGATAGAGCAGAGGTGCGACCGGTAGATCTGTATTTGCCAAAAAATTGCTCAAACAATTAAAATCGCCCTCCTAAATTGCTAAATCGACCAGGTAAGCTCTGAATTTATCCATGATGGCAAGTGATGAATGCATGATGACAAGTCTCATGGTTTTCTTCTTCAAAAAAAAATTGGCAAGAGAAATGGTGGATTTAAATGTTGTCAATGTAGGCAAATATGCTCGGGTTTGCTTGTTCTTCAAGGTTTT
>APFE031350983.1:0-13599 GCA_000404065.3 Pinus taeda
GGGAGCTCTTCCAGGCAGCTGATTAGTTCAAATGTGCAGCTGCAATGTCTGAAGGTAAAGAGGAAATGCTAAGGCTTGTTAAAAATCAGTGATATGCCTGCCTTCACAGTGGGCAACTGGATAGAGACAGTTACCATGTAACTTTCAGAAATTTATGCTTAACTAGCTGAAAAGTATTGCAATTTTTTCTTCTTACTTTTTTAGTTGTGACATTGAGTGCAGAGCCTCATAATCAACTGGATGAAAAAATCAAGTCATTTTAGCGGCCAAACCAGGGAATGTTGCAGTCTGCAGCAACGATAGATGATCAAGGCAGTCTGACCTGCTGTTCTTGGCTTTTCACGAGAAAAAGGCCATCCGCAAGTGGAGCCACTATTAGCCTCCTATTGCAAATAGGGGTTCATATTTCATGATTGACGGTTTGCATGCCGAATATGTCATCTTTTTTTACTGCAAAGGTTCCATATTTCCAGAGAGTTTCATTTAGATGAGTCATTCAAATTTTGAAGAGCTGTCAGTCAAGGGAAGGCCAAACAGTTTAAACTTGGCTTCCCGGGGTTTCAATTGCTTGCTTTAGAATATAGAAATGAATATTTGGCCAAACAAGCTTAAAACTTGGCGGATTGGTAAATAGGTAGAGAAACCAGGGAGCTCATCAGCTTAATCTGAGCCCCGGAAGAGACAAGGTTCGATTCAGATAGGAGGATAGCTGAAAGAAAGACTGAAAGGCTGGGGGTACTAGTTCAAAGGCACCCAAGCCAAAAGAAGAAAAAATGTTAGGAGAGTAGGCCGGGTAGGTAGCGTTATGGTGGCAGAAACACGGCTGGGGGTCCGTTTCATTATTCTCAAGTGTGTGATCCGTTCGCCTCTCAAGCATAAGGCAGTTTCAAATTGGAGGAGCTCAAGTGAGGCATGTCTTAATTTCCCTTTTTCCCTCAAAACACTCACTAACTTCCCCTAATCCGCTTAAAAAGGTCCTGTTTTCCCCTTCAAAAGCCTAAGATTCCTATCCTTAGCGCTCTCTAAATCAAATTACATATTGACTTCTAACTTATTATCTAAATCCCAGTTATCTTTTCCCTCCCCATACTAAATTTTTTTTATACGAGATCCCCCTAAATTCATATCCCCTCCATTGGTTGAAATATAACCATAACTAGCTCGACATTTTTCTGCTACTACTACAAAGGGCTATCAACCTTTAGTTCTGTTTTTTTTGTGAAATGGGAGTTTGGAAGTGATTAGTGGTCTGTTTATGTATATAGTTGTGTTCATGTGCATTAAAAAAAATTTTGAGTGGAGTTTTGGGGTTTTGTATCCCAACCTTGGCAAAAGGCACCAACACCCTCTGTTTGCATGTGGAGGACAAGATTATACCCAAATGAACAAACCATGTGTTCAGAAGGATAGTGTTTGTAAAAAGTGATTATATTCCAGCCATTACCTCTTATCATATTGTCACTTGTTTACAGTGGTGCATTGTCGATATTGCTGTCCAAGGACTACCAGAACCAAACATATTTGCGACTTGACGATGCACATGGAAAGAATAGCATAGAGTCTACTCAATTTAAAAAGGACAATTTTTTTATGGCTAGAATTTTACAGTTCTTTACAGGTGTTTGGCTAGAATTTTACAGTTCTTTACAGGTGTTCTGCTGTATGGTTACTTGGTTCCATTATCACTTCATGTATCCATGGAAATAATGAAGGTAATGCAGGCGTTCTTTTTGAAAATGAATACACGCATGCACTATGAAGAAGCATTGCAAAGCCTTTCGTGGAAAAAATTGTGATGTTTTTGCTGAAGCAGCTGAAATCAGGGAGTGTGTGACATACTATTTTGGTTCAGAGGAGGCAATGATAATGCTAGATATGAGTGAATTCATGGAAAGGCACACTGTTTCCAAGTTGATTGGCTCACCCCTAGGATACGTAGGCTACACTAAAGGAGGGCAACTAACTGAAGCTGTTAGGAGACGCCCATATACGGTGGTCCTTTTTGATGAAATGGAAAAGGCTCATCCAGACGTCTTCAATATGATGCTTCAAATTCTTGAAGATGGAAGACTGACAGATAGTAAAGGATGGACTGTGGACTTCAAGAATACCCTTTTGATCATGACTTCTAATGTCGGTAGTAGTGTGATTGAGAAGGGAGGCCGTGGAATTGGTTTCCAGCTTGATTACGATGAGAAAGACAGCAGCTACACAAAGATCAAAAGTCTTGTAAATGAAGAGCTGAAGCAATATTTTCGACTTGAGTTCCTGAATCGACTAGATGAGATGATTGTGTTTAGACAGCTCACAAAGACAGAGGTGAAGGAGATTGCAGATATAATGCTGAAAGAGGTCTTTGAACGTCTTAAAACAAAATAAATTGGTCATCAAGTAATAGAGCGGTTCACAAACCGAGTTGTAGATGAAGGTTATAGTCCCAGCTATAAAAATGCGCACAACTCAGCCAATCACCATACATCAGCAAGCACACTCAGGCAAAATAAAATGCGCACATCACTCAGCCAGTCACCATACATCAGCAAGCACACTCAGGAAAAATAAAAATGCGTACATAACTCAGCCAATCACCATACATCAGCAAGCACACTCAGGAAAAATAAAAATGCGCACATCACTCAGCCAATCACCATACATCAGCAAGCACACTCAGGCAAAATAAAAATGCGCAAATCATCTCAGGCAATCACCATTCATCAGCAAGCAGACTCAGGCAAAATAAAAATGCGCACATCACTCAGCCAATCACCATACATTAGCAAGCAGACTCAGGGAAAATAAAAAATGCGCAAATCATCTCAGGCAAGCACATACAGCAAAATCATCTTCAGACAAAATATGGCACATACAGCAAAATCATCTTCAGGCAAAATGAAACATACAGCAAGATCATCTCAGGCAAAAATAAAATGATGCGCACATCACACAGGCAATCACTGTTGGTGTAAGCGGGCAATCTGGAAGCCTGCTCTGTTTTTAAAAGAGATCTGGAAGTGCTGTGTCACAGCCAGATAAACCAAACCAATACACCTGGACGTTGTATTGAATGAGCACAGGAGATAAGTCAGGGGCAATTGAACAGCTGAAGTAGTTTGGTAGGAAAGTAAATGCCCGATACGAAAACAAAGCAACTTTAGCAAACCGACAAAGAGGCCACATAAAAGCAGCAGAACCGCCTGAAGGATGCGGACCAGAGTATTCAAAGCACAGCACTTAGTCACATAACCAAAAATGTCAGCTACCTTAGCACAGCTCTGTTCAGATATATATGCATTAATTCCCAGCCTAGCGATGAGTTAAAACCATTAATTCTTAGATATTTTTCAGATATGATCGGGAGATATTTTGTTTAATATTTTTCCCGTGACACCTGTTCAAGGGAATGCTGTAATTCCTTCACTATATAAACCACCCCATAGTCAGTCTAAAGGGGGAGAAAAAAAAGAAGAATTGGTCGATGAACTCTGATAGAGATTAGTCCTGTATATCCAGTATGATTCATTAATCAAAGACTGCGGGAGTTTTTATTGGAAATGGACTGTGTGCTGTGTCTTGGTGTTTAGAGGGGCCTTACGGAATTCCGAGGCTGTCACATAAATCAATAAGTGCCTCTCATCTCTGTTTTTTTTTTTTTCTTTATGTTTCACGCTCATAATATGTTCATATCACCATCTAAGTAGCAGCTAGAAAGATTAGTATAGAATTTGCTGTACCCCACTCTATGCTCATGGTCTGCTATTTTTTCTATGTTTTCCTCTGAACTGGTATTGAATGTTGATTTCCCTCGGCCTCTAATCTCGGTGAATCCGCCCATGTTCTAGCATCTATACAAGAAATTTTTTTTAGCTACTAGACAGAGCTTTTCACTATCATGCTGATATGCCAAATAATGATTTTTTTTTTGTACTCCTCATCTCCTTAAGGCTTCCAATCCAGCTGGTTTGAGCTGCAATATTGATAGTTTGTTGGCTGAGAGATCAAAGATCATTTAAAGGATCAGATAATGGGCTGTCCACTGCGCTTTCTTTTTTTTACTGAAGGGTAATCAAAAAAAAATTCTCATGCTCTCGTATGGACTAATAAAAAATATTTGTCTATATAAAATCAGTTCTCATATATTACTTTCATTATCACTATTTTACGATTGCAGAAATGGAATACTAATCAATCAACTAGCCTTGTAACCATTTACACTAAGTCTTTCTTTTTTGCAAATTGACCAAGAGCTTCAATATGAATACCTCACAGATCATATTAACTCTTTGTCACCCATGAGCGATTATTATTCAGGAAAACTTAATTGTCCCTAGATAAAATCTACTTCCAAGTGCAAAAAACGAGGATTAATCAACAGTTAGCCCTACAACAATTTACACTAAGTTTTTTATTATTTTTTGCAATTTGACTGAGAGCTTTAATATGAATACCTCACGGAGCATATTAACTCTTTGTCACCCATGAGCGATTATTATTTAGGAAATCTTAATTGTCCCTAGATAAAATCTATTTTCGATTGCAGAAAGGAGGACTAAAATACAATTGGCCTTACAACAATTTACACAGTTTTTTGCAAGCGTACTATATGTTTTTTATTCTGACTTAAAGCTTGAATATGAATACCTCAGGGAGCATATTAGTTTTTTGTCATCCACGTATGATTGTTATTTAGGAAAATCTTAAATTGTTCCTAGGTAGAAATCTATCCACCTCACCTCGGTCAGTCGGATCAAAGATTTCTTAGTTGCCTTCCATCCCTGGCCTCCACTTCATCTCTTCCAAAAAACCCAAAAAAATGTTTCATGAGCAGCTATATGCTCCGTATCCCCCTCATAACCAAGAAAAACACACCAACAGTCCCGCTCCTCTGACTCCATGCCCAATGGTTTGAAATTCATCACTCGATGCACTGCCTCTCTGCTTGAGACCATTCTCTCCTCACGAAAAAACAAAACCCTTTGTACTCAATACCTAGCCTAAGATCACTAAAATCCCAAAGAGAGAGCCCTCTCTGACTGCTGGTAGGCTAGGACCGGCAGTCCAAAGCCTGGTCTGTGGTTACCTCGGCCGTATCCCTGAAGGAGCCAAGGGACAACCTGAGCGATAACAGGACCTCATTTCTTATGACTTACCCAACAAATGCGAACAAAGACTCCAATCAAACATGTAAACATATGTTAGGAACCCTCCATGATTCTAAGCAAACATTGAACGCCATTACATTCTTTGCATATTGAGACTAAAACTAAAAATACAACTCATGAGTGTTTCCAAAAGCATGGAAAATTTTTTTGAACTAAGTTTTAGGATTGTGTAAAATAATCTCTTGACTAATAGAAAAAAGTATTTGAACCAAGGATTTTAAGATTAAAGTGAAATCTATTTATTAAATGCCTCAAATATAAATGAATTGTACCAACCCATTAAATTTAAGCCTGGATTCGTCAACACCACCATTGGCCTCCCCACTTCTGCAACATTGAATCCATCCATTCAACGTTACTCTCCAGATAGTCTCTGCGTCTGCAACTATTACCTGCCATGCATGAGTGATACTTGCTGATAGTAGATTTAACTCCTTCACAACCTCGAGGATAGGTAGATTGGAGGATCCTAATTAGCTCTCTCCAAGCCGTCAAAGTCAAAGTCACATGTCTCTCTCGGACCTTAAAGAAACAAAAATAGAGACATATTAATACAATGTTTCGCTTACAAAATTGAACATGATCACATAACTTTGTATAGTAAAACGAAAACAAAAATAGAGACATATTAATACAATGTTTCGCTTACAAAATTGAACATGATCACATAACTTTGTATAGTAAAACAAATTGCGCTGATCCGACGAAGGTGGTTTATTCAACATCAGGATTCCGTCCTCCCAAACCCAGGAAGGTATACATGTGAAGTAATTTTTTGATAAGTATGTAATATTTACCTTTTTTTGTTTACTTTTTTTCTCTCAGTAAACCACTAAATCATTCTAAAATACACATTAAGTGTAATTCAATTATCTATTATTTATATTTCTATCTATAAATTTAAGTTTCTAACAAATACAACAGGAAATACCTCTTGTGCTGATTTCTTAATTCTGACTGTGAAATACAGATAAAGCTATTCCTCCGTTCCATTTGCACTTCAAATTTATCTTCACTTCCTGCTCCCACCGTTTTAGAACAAGAGGTTAATAAAATAAATCAAAATATAAAACAAATGAAGAAGAAAAAACAAGCACATACTGGACAACAATTATTAAAACAGGTAAGCATGGCCATGCTTGACACAACAAAAGAGAAAACAAAAATAGATGCATACTGGGATTTGAAAACCCAAAAATCTCCTCACCCTACTCGCGCTTATCTTTCACACATCTCAAGTTTGTTCATCTAAGCATACATACAACCACTCCTATTCCACACATATCGAGCTGCTCTGCCACAAATATAAAATATCCAATAAATGCAACCACTCCTATTTACATCTGCTCTGCTACAAATATCAAATATCCAATAAATTCCTATTCCACACATGTCCAGCTGCTTTGCCACAAATATCTGATATCCAACGGACTTAGCCCGTCAAAGATCAAATATCCACCCCTCATCTAAGTAGCTGCATATCACAAAATTGATCTCCTCTTGCCATATTTAACAACGAAATTATATGGAGGTTTCTTAAATTTTTCAAATCCTCTTGAAACTGTTAGGCTTTTAGCTTCTCGATTTTATTGTGGTTGAACCTTTCTGAGAAATTTTCATTTTTAGAAAGAGTCACCTGCTAATGATCTCCTCTTTAGTATATTTTTTTATTTTTAGAAAGTTTATTTTTAGAAAGGATCACCTACCTGTACTCTATTCTATGGTCGCTTTTTTCTGCTATCAATCCTTTTCTCAGCCTTTTTTGTCATGACCACGTCCGCATGTTTACAACTGTTAGCATATAATGATCGCATTGTGGGTTGTCAGTTGCTGCTTTAATGATGCCTGATAGATTAAATGAGATGGATATCATGACTGACACGCGTTCCCCGGAATCCCATGCGTGTGAATTAAATGGATTGCAGAAGTCGTTCACCGAAATCCCATGGGTTTGAAGTAAATCAATTCTAGTAGTCAGAAAAACTAAACTAGGTTTGAAGTAAGTCGATTCCAGTAGTCCTCACTCCTGCCCAACTCCTGCCCATTGGGGCGTGAATTGCATCATAAGCCATTGTAAAACACCAGCAGGCATATTGTGCGACAACGTGTTGGTTTTTCCAATTTCACGTCCAAGTTTACTAATTAAATGATGTTAAATTTAAATGACCATTTATTGGTTGTTTACTTTATTTTTAGTTTATAATAATTTTCTATTTTGAAAATGTTGTTATCTAAAAAATAATTAATCGCTTATTCTAAAGCTCATGTTTTTCCTTCTACCAAATAATAATATTATTATTATTTTTTTGTTTTTTGTTTTTTGTTTTTGTTTTTTTCATTTTTATAGGATTTTGCATTGAAAATCCTAGAAATTTACATTATAAATATTATTTTTGTCATCTACTCTCTCATCTAGAAAATCATCAGACTATGACAACTTAAATTAATCTGAACTCAAATTCCAAAACTTGAAAATGCATAGATTTAATGCTATCCCACTCTAGGTCAAGAACCATAAGTAGTGAGGAAATGAGCATACATGTTTTCAAGAATTCCCTTCACCAAATAAATATGGTCAATCTACAGAGCATTAGTAGGTCGATTTAGTCAATGCAAAGGAGCATCATTGGATGAATCTTGGAGGTGGTAGCTTTCAAATTCCAATTTTTGTTCTTTCAAGGCACCCCTTTGATATTTTGCAGGGGGTGTGGGGTTTAGTCCATGCAAAGGATCACCATTGGAAGAATTTTGGAGGTGGTCACTTTCAAATCCCATTTTTTGTTCTTTCAAGGCACCCCCTTTGAGATTTTGATAGGGGGTGCGATTGACATGAAACAAGTCCATTTTTCAAGGCAACCCATCATCTCTTGATCATGTAGTAGCAAAATCACTTATTATTCTTAGTCACTTTCCCTAGGATAAAGGTGTTGCTACCTGAAGAGCTATTGTAGAAGAATCACTTGATCGATCTTAGGCATGGGTCTACATTGGTGGAGCTTCTTGTGAATTGGGACAAAGGAGAGGAGGAAAATTCATCCTCTTCCTGTCATAATCTTATTTCTTCCATGTCAAAATATGGTTTGCACTAGGGACAAACAAATATGTGGAACATATTTCTTGCAAACATTTATTACTACATGGCATGGATAAAGAAAGTAAACAATTACAAGTTTATGGGGATTCTATGTTGATAATTAATTTCCCTAACAATACTTAAGTGTGTAGAAAGTTTCTTCTTACTCTTACTCATGACACTTTAAGGATTAAAGATCACTCCACTTACATCTATTTTTTTGACACATATAGGGAACACAACTAGACTCCCAACCACCTACCAAAATAAGTTACAAATTTAGAAAAATACTAGTTGCAGGTGTTATGATAGTGCCATATTTATATTTTTAAAATATATATTGGATTATAATACTAGTTAAATAAATATATACAATGAATAATTGCAGTTACAAACAATTCATGATTATAAATTATTTTTGTAAGTAAGCAAATTTTTCATTATATTTTCATATACTTACATAAAATACAAGTAGATTATAATTTCTTTTTGTAAGTAAGCACAATCTTCATTATATTTCCACAAACTTACATAGAATACAAGCAGAGGTGAACATGTACAAACTTTGTTTGAGGAGAGTACATTTGAGACGCTAAAACCATACTACCATGGCACAAACTAGGAGAGACCATTGAAACTTGAGGGGGAAACTAGATGGTCCTCCTCATAGGTTTGAGGATAGTTTTTGAGTCTAGAATACTTTGAGAAGCACAACATAGATATCAATAGATAATATGAAAATATTGATAGAGTAAAAACTTAGAAAGCCTTCCCTAGGTCTTTTTGGTGAGCCCGATCATCCCCTATGACTTGGTTGTGAGCCTGGTCATCCTTGACAACACACTTAAAAGGGTCATCATGATGGATTTTTGGAATCCAAGGAGGGAACACCCACCTTATGAACACACCATACAGGCTGGTGTCAGTCCTTTTTATGAATTCTCCACTTTCTTGGTGGATATGGAAGTGGTTTCATTGGTCACAATTCAAACTTCCTCCACTTAAACTGATGTGTTTTCTTTCTCCCCTAGATCACCTAGTTCTTCCTCCTTTGATTTTTGAGGTCCATAAATCTAAGTGATGGGAGTTTTAGAGCCCAAAACACAAGAGTCTAAGTAATTTGATAGCAATGACACAATGGGTGAGACTGGAGGAGGAGGATGAGGTTGGAATTTAATTACCATGTCTTTAGTGAGGGCTCTCAAATATAAAATAATGTGAGCTCAATGGGACTCCATATTCACTACTCTTCCTTCGATAAGTTGTAGGACAACTTCATGGTCCATCAAATGATCACCCATCAAATTCCTTACAATCCAATGCCCATAGCTAGTATTTATGACATCCTAAGCTTCCATGGTAGAAATTTGGAGCCTGATGTGTTGAGGCATATCCTCATCGTATTGTTCAATCCATAGAGAATTCCAAGTTATGAGAGGTTAATCATACCCATGTTCACATCCAAAAGCGTTTAAAAAAACTTGTTCTTACTCATCTTGCTATTAACTCTTTAAGGATTAAATATCTCTTAACTTTCATCTCTTTTTCTCACATATATAAGGAAATAAAGTGTCACGTATCTATTTACTCGTCAAGAAATTAATTAGAGATCCTTAGTATATGTCACATTCACTATGTCTTCATTAAAGAATGGTGTTATTTTTCTCTTATCCATTTGATACATATAACCTTTGCAATCATCCATGGTATATATATATATATATATATATAACATTCCATCTAACATATATGATTCCACGTATCGAGCATTGATACATATTATAGGTATTGTATGCCTTGTTTGCATGACTCGTTCTTGGTATAACATAGCTACACATACTTGTCATGTTATTATTTATTATTATTTTGTGAAGCATACAACTTGAGTGGGCCTAATGGTTAAGAGCATGTGTTTCCTCCTAAGAGATCACATGTTCAAATCCAAAGGGGGGTAGAGTATGTATTATTCCATAGACATAGCAGTCAAATTGTTGCACAGAGTTGGGTCCTTTGTCCCACAAACAAGGGGGTCCCATACATTGAAATTGGATAATAATAAGAACAATAATAAATTATTTTTTTGAAATATATATTAATTAAAGGAGGTTTCCAAAACATCTTGTTTTTAAATCTACCTTGAATGATGGTTCTTCCAAAAGATTATGTATGATATTATCATGGCCATTAGTATAATTTTAGTTATTTGTGATGTATTTTTAATATTTTATAATAATTTCATATGTATATTTTTGAAATAATTATATGTTGATAATACTTGTTAATCGTTACAAAAAAAATCATGATTATACTTTTAAAATGATGTACAATGAATAACAGTTAGCAAAAATTCATGAGTATACTTTTTTTTTTTTTTTTGGGCAAAGGATAAACTATTTATATTAAGAAAATTGAAAAAATATGTACAAGAGGTTTTAACCTCTGAGAGTGATGAAACAACTCTCTGTCAAAGTTTTTCCACAACAGATCTTTCTTGCTGAGATAGAGGAACATGATAGCAGCACTTAAGCTTATCAAAACAGTAGAAACTATTACATGAAGGCTATCAGCAAAAACCATTTCCAAGCTAAAGATTTATACATGATAGGCTTGGAATTTTACCAAAATACAAAGCATTTTCAAAATGAGCCAGGCACAGGTGCCTGCTTGTCTCTGCAAGACGCTAGCCGAAGAGCGTGTCGCCATGGTTTCTATACACAGGTAGCCGATCCCGAACAGAACCCTTTGAATCGAAAACATAGCAAAAAACATGTGCAGAATCCCCAGACCCGGAGTCTCAAACCTTACCCGCCAAGCAGTGCTTATCAGTTGAGATTTTTGGAGCATTCTGCACAGTCCGTCGCTGCCCGTTTTGCCGCCTCCCATTCCGCTCCTTCCCTTTCCGGATCAAGCTCGCAAGTCACCTCCATGCCATCTGGGATGTCTTCGAGTCAATGAATTCCTCGCGGGAGCTTCGGGTACAGGACATGGCCAAAGACGACGTCCGGCTCCTTGTTCTTCCTGGAGGCTTCCGTTGCCTGGGGACCCTCTGACGATTGCTGAGCCATAGTTGTATCATCCTGAGCCATTATGCTGAAAATTTCTTGTAGAACCTCGTTCTGCTCTTCCGAGTGAACACAGCTACTATCTTCTTCAAGTCGACTCTGAGAGGAGGGAAGGTATGAGCTATCTTCCTTTCCCCTCCTCTGAGAGGAATTGTCCGAACTGGGCTCCTTTTCCTCTGATTCCTCCTTCCCGCTGTCTTCCTCTTCATCTTCTTCATTGAAGATGACTGTAATCAACAATGAGATGATGGGCCTGTTAGTTCGGAATTTGTATTTGAACATTTCCGATTGCACGGTGTTGCTAATGGCATTCCCAGAATCCTCAGACCCAAATGAACTTGGAGAGGCGTAAGCAAGCGGGGAGACACGCCGCGGGCTTTGAATTCCCTTGCCTCCAGATTGTCCCCTCTGTCCATAGTTCCTCCCACGGCGGGAAGTGGCTCGTTGACGAGGAGCCATGTTAGTCGAATGATCCGCCGTTCACTTCAACTGCTTGCCCTTTATCGCTATCTCCTCCCTTTTCACCTCAGACGTGATGAATTTGAAGAGTCTCGCTACAAAGAGAAGGTTTCCTTGAAGCAGTGCCTGTACCCCGACTACGATCTTCCCACAATGCAGAGAGTGTGTCTTCCTCCCTGCAAAATGCCTGGCTTTGCACAGAGGAATACTCTCTCCAGCACCTCCCTCCTTCCTCACCAGACCAACATTCTCTTGCGCAACAGGGCTGCAATTCTGCGCCTGAACAGACCAACATTCCTCCCCGAACATCCTGGTGTTCATTCTGCTATACCCTTCGATAATCCCTTGGGATAGCAGCCAGCGTAAATGGCATTGAATGCCATTCAATTCAGCAGTGTTGAACTTCATTACACAGCTCCAGGATGCCGGCTCGCTGTACACTCCTTGTGGCCGGCACATGGCCTTTGTTTGTTGTGCTGGCACCCGCATCCGGGTCTTTTTTTTTCCTTTTTTGTAAGCAATCAAAATTTTCATTAATTTACATACAATACAAGTAGGAGTTAACATGTGCAAACCCTATCTAAGGAGAGTACCTTTGAGATGTCCAAACCATACTCGTTGGGTGTAAACTAAGTAGAGACCATATTCCCTTGAGAGGAAAACCAGATGGTCCTCTTGGTATGTTTGAATATAGTTTTTAGTCTATAATATAGTGAAAATAATAATGTATATATTGATAAATAACATGAGAAATATTGACAGAGAAAAATATTACAAAACGTTCTTGAGGTCTTTCTTGGTGAGCTTGGTCATCCTTGGCAGGGTACTTAAAAGGTTCATCGTGGCCTTTTGTTATCCAATGAGGTCACTCATACTATGTGAAAACACCATACGAGTTGGTCGATTTATTTTTATGTGAAGTTATTCTTTCTGGCTGAATGTCGCAGTAATTTCATTGGTCTCAATTTTGACATCGACCACGTATACTGAAGTTTTTACTTCCTCCCTTGGGCTACCTAATTCCTTCTCCTTTGATTTTTGATGTCCATAAATTTAAGTTCTAAGAGGTTTAGAGCCTTGAATACAAGAGTTAGAACTAATTGATTACACTGAAATATTCGGTGAAGCCAAATATGGAGGAGGCAAGAATTGAATTAAATTCTTGATTACAAACAATTCATGGTTACGTTTTTTTTCTTTTTAGGTAGGCACCATTTTCAATATATTTTCCCAAATTTATATATAATACATGGAGTTAACATGTGTAGAGTATATATAACAACCATGCATTCGAGATGGAAACTTGATACTAGGTAGGCACAAAATAAGGAGAGACCATCCTCCATCAAGATGGAAACCAGACGATCATCTTAATAGGTCTGAGGATCGTTTTTGAGATCGAAATATAGGAACAAGAATAAAATAGATACCAATAGATAATATGAAAATTACTGACATATAACAAACTTAGAAATCTTTTCATAGGACTTGCTGGTGAGGTTGGTCATCCTTGGAAGGGTATTGAAAGGGGTCACCATGGCCTCTTGGAAGCCGAGGGTGGCCCCACTTAATGAACACACCATAGGAATTACTTATGGTATTTTCCTAGGAATTCTCCCATTTCTGTGTGACTATGGAAATGCTTTCTCTGGTAACAATATGGACACCCTCCACCTCAAACAAAATTTGATTATCCTACCTAAATCGACCTAGTTCTTTCTCCTTGTATTTTTGAGATTTAATAATCTTAGGGATGGGAGGTTTATATTGGTGAACATAATATTTTGAACCATATTATTGTGTTCGAGCGTTGGGTGAGGCTAGAGGAGGAGGAGGTAAGAATTCA
>APFE031350986.1:1552-15177 GCA_000404065.3 Pinus taeda
TTATTTTGCATATTATTATAAATATTCTAAAATATTAGTTAAAAATTCTACCATTCACCTTATATTACAATCAGAGCTGATATGCTGTGATTTTCATGCTTATCGCTTGTACTCCACTATCGCTTAAACGTTGTCATGAACAGTAGGTAATGCAGCGTGAAAGCGAGCATTCTAGAATTTTGGTCCCTAGCCACTTAGTTTTACTCAATTGACTGTAATTAATGCCATGGATGAAAGCAACCACTCTAGAATTATGGGACCTAGCCACTTAGTTTTACCCTTTTAGTAGAGGAGAGTTCAGTGAGGAAATGACTTGCAAGTTAACAGAAGTGTAATTAAATTATGTACACGGTTTTTCGACCTACAGAGTGTGTTCTGCGTCTTGATTATGTACCGTTTAAAGCATATTGATGAGTTTAAACACTACATTCAGTGGCTTTTGTTTATCGCCTGAATTCAGTGCTGAATGAAATAAACAAACTTCATTGTGGTAGTCATTGCCGTAGCTTCAGAGGCTAACTGTTTTTGACACAACACCAGTTATGGATAATCTCCTCTTTATCACCGAGTCGGTGTTACACTAGACATGATAAAGTGGAAAATTTACACTATACCCTAGTTCTTTCTCAGCAACAGCAGAGCAATTTTTTGGTTTTTTGGTTTTTTGATTATTCAGGGCGATGCAGATTGGTAGATAATTTATTTCTATTTATTTAATTAAATTACATAACAAAATGCTCCTAATTTAGTTGTCAATTATTATGGGTTGCTATTTGTGAATGCATACTAACTTATTACAATTATTCAAGGAAATCCATGCCACATAGAATTCTTTGCTAGTTGTCTTGTTTTTAACATGTTTTTTTACTTACCATGAATATGAGATCTTAGCGGAGTAAAAGCATTTTTAATGCATACTCCATGCCTATATATATACTTTCTTAATATGCATTTTTTTTAATCATTGTTGTCACATTAAAAAAAATAGTCTAAGTGCTTTACTAAGAGAACACATTTTTTAACCCTAACCATGGCGGAACCCTAGGGTTTCAGGTTACAGACCTGAGTTTTCTGTTAACAACGAGCTTCTTGCGGACATGGTTACATGTTTATCCATGCGGGTCTAACTGCGGTTTTGTTTTTTAATGGTTTCTGCCCTTTACAGTCGGGCCGGTCGATGGGTTTCTCTTGTCGATTGTGTGTTATTGCCCATTGATTTTGGCACAACCCCGTTTCAACACTACTGCCTGCCTACTGGCGGTTAAAATGGTGGAAGAAGACCTCGTGGATTACGAGGAGGACCCCATGCCAGAGCAGGAGATCTGGGCGCACCAATCTGCACCAGATGAGGGCCCCTGGAAAAATAAACAGGATTGGATGACAGATGCTATATAGTTGAAGCTACACCTGCCCATTTCCAGCAAGCACTAGCACCCCGCTGTCAACGTTGCAGACCTTCCCGGCTTGGAATGCCTCCCCTCTCTCCTGCCACATTGAATCTTCTCGGCTCCTGTCTTCACGCTTCTCCCACTTTCGACTCCCCCTTGCCTAATCCCCTGCATCTTCCCCCTCTTCCATTCCCACAGTACTCCCTGCCTATGCACCCTCCCTCCATCTCCCTAGCACAGGTAGGCCCATCCAGCCCCCAGTGACCTGCACAATCTTACTTCCACCCGGGCTCGTGCAGTCTCAAGCCGCATTCCCCGATTCGCTCTTGCTGTTTCAACTCTCCTATTCCTAACCCTCAACCCACTCCTTCGATGCAACATAGTTCCTCGTAACCGTGCCAGAACCTGCTTAAAGAGTACCCTATAGGTAAGCGCTCGAATAAACTGAAAAAGGGCCTGTGTCTTCGAGCAGTGGACACTGATATCAACCTGACCTTTGGAGAAGACGTTCAAATGGCGAATACTATGGACACGATGAGGAAAGTTCTGGTTGGCCGTGTTAGAGGTAGGAAATATTCGGTGGAGAGACTACGACAATGGACAGTGGAGATATGGGGTTCCCTGCTGAAAGAACTTCCTGTAATTAGGGTGTTGGCCAGAGGATGGTTTGCCCTTCACTTTCATAGGGAGGAGTACACGGAATGGATTTTATCGAGATACTGGCATATTGAGCTCGCACCAGTTCTTTTGAAGTGATGGGATCCTCTTTTCGATCCAGAGAGTGAACAGCTCGGGGCAGGACCAATCTGGGTCCGACTACCTGGATTACCTATGCAATTTTGGACCCCTCAGGTGTTCAAACGTATTGGAGATGCACTGGGGACTTACCTTGAGCATGACAAGTCCTTTGAAAAAACAGGAATCATGACTATGGCAAGGATATTGGTACACCTTGACACCAGGGCTGGTCTTGAGGAAAAAATTACTCTTCACAGAAGGCACTTCTCACGGAAACAACTCTTGGACTATGAAGGAGTCCCATTTCGATGCAGGAGGTGCCACAAAGTGGGTCACCTTTACAAGGATTTCCCTCTGCACTCTTCGGTGACCACGAAAAACGCAAAGGGGACGAAGCAACAACACTTTGAAGAACAGAATAAGGGGGAACAGATACAAGGGGAGGCACCATTTGATGCAGCAGTGGGCTCTACAAAGAAGGCTGGAAATCGATGAAAAGCTTCGTCCTCACCTCCTCGGACTCATTCCAAATCAGCAGTAGAGGCGACTTCTATGCCGAGTAATGAGTCTTTTCCAATATCCGATGTTCTTTTTTTAGATGTTATGTTAAATGCTCTACATACATCTTTGCATCCCCCCTCATCTGCACATTGTTCTATCCCTTGTAATTTAACTCATCCCTCGCCCACTTTCTTCACCACTCCTACTTCCCTCAGGCAATTGTCCACCCCACCTTCTCATTCTCCCTCCCCTTCTGGCCAGGGATCCCATCTGTAAGGTCCTCGGATGTGCGGTGCGGTTGGGCACCGGGCGACCGGGTGTGCGTACACGACGGGCGGTCGTGCACGACCGAACGACCGGTTGAGCGAGCATTTGGCGAAGTGCGAAGCGACGGTTCGATGATATGTGAGCTCTCTTGGAAGTGCGATGGTATAATGTGCATGTATGGAGGAGAGGGCAAGAGTTTATACCCGATGGAGCGTTGGGCGAGATGTTGGAAGGCAGACCCATGATGGAGAGCGAGCCGACATGGTTGGAAAACATTTAGGTGTGTGTAAACGAGTTTTGGGTGGTCGGCTGGGCAAGCCCCACCCCCACTTATGTTGACTATATACGTTGGAACGATGGAGCGTTCAACTCATCATTCGAACATCACATTCGTTCTGCACTCTTGGAAGAGGAGCACTTGTGCGCAGATTTGAGGGGAGATAAGCGCATAGCTCATGCGCTCCCTTGATAGAACGCACACAGTGGAGATGCTCTTGGTGAAGAGGTGAACGCGTTGGGCAAGGCGTGCTCGGGGTGATTGTGCGGAGGTGTTGTTGTGCGACGACTTGGCGTGGGCATCATGGTGACTTGGGTGAGCTCCCGCCCATCGTGCAAGTGTGCATGAAGACTTGTTGGAGTGTTGGTTTGTGGACGAAGGTGTGTCTCGGTGGGAGGCGCCCGTGTGTGGCGACCTAGAGGTGTGCCCGAGTTGGGCAAACGACATGACGGTGCGACAGGGTGAACGAAGGTTTGGTTAGCTGTGCGGCGACCGTGCGAAGGTACCGACGAGCTGGGCAACCGAGTTTGTCGATGTTGCGAAAAATTGGCTGTGTAAATTTGGGGTTTCCCAAGATTTAACTTGTGCATTGTAAAAACGAAAGATTCTATAATATATTGTTGGGCATACTCATATTGCAGGGAGTTGCCCCTCCCTTTATACTATTGCATTTCTCTTATATAACGCTGTTGATAATGAATGTGTATGGGTGTTCATTGGTATAAAGGATAGCTAATTATACTTGGTTGAGAATCACAAACTAAGTAGGAGAAAGTGAATTAGGCGTAGTCCATGTGCATGAGTATTGTTAAAAAAAAAGTGTTCGGTGGTGCCGCACCTCGCCGGCACGGTTGAAATACCACCGTAGGCTTGGGGGTGTGACAGTTGGTATCAGAGCAGGCTAATGACCGGGTTGCTCGTGACAAAGTGACAGTGGAAGCAGGTACTTGCCGGTGAAGGAAGCTAGTTTCACATACAAACAAGGGCCGATTCATGGTTGCAGGGGACTTGGTGAAGCTGGTAAAGGTTGGAACCGGGTGTCATAGAGTTGGACAGGCGGTACTACGTGCTGTTCATACGATTTGGGCACTTGTTAGGTGAGCAAGTGGGACTGCGTGTGGGTAGGTATACACGGTTTGGGCGTCTGTGGACCAAACAAAGTACGAACCGGGGAAGACGTACGACGAGGCATGGAAAGTTTGGAATAATGTGAAGGGAAGCTCTTGCTTACCTTATACAGGTTGAAGTGGATGAAAGAGGAGAATCCCCGGATTCGAGAGAAGCTTGCAGTCTTGGAAAAGAATGTTGAAGATGAGCTTCTTCAACTTGGATGGACAATGGAGCAAGATGAAGTCGCAGATTGTACTGACAAGGAAGAGGAAGCCGTGATAGTTGAAGATGTTGCAGACATGATCATGGTGGAGGATGAACTTGAGATTGATCAAGTTGGACTAGGATCATGCAGTTTGCAGACATGTATGGATGAGGGTACTCTCATGGAGGAACCTCATGATGATGATGATGTAAGTACTATTGATACTTGTGTTCCATTTGAGCATTTGGTAGATGGACTGTGTGCAGGGAAGGGCAAAAGCAGTTTGTCGATGCTAGGGAGCATCTTACCATGGATGTTTATGATGAGACCTTATATGGAGAAGCAAGGACTGTTGATTGTTGCAGGACTTGTTGGGGTTGTTTGTGACCTTATGGTAGAAGGTACAAAGGCCCGTGACAAGGGTGGAACTTGATGATCGTTGTGGAGGAATGGGTCATGCTTTAGCCACATGGCTAAGTGCCCAGCATGACTCATGGATAGATTGGAGGGCACACACACTTGAGTTGCTTGGGTGGAATTCTCATGGCCGACACCAAGAGCAAGTCTTGGTGGAACCTTTGGTGGAGGAGCTATGATGGAGAGACTCATGTGATGATGATATGGTTGGGTGACCGAGTTCACTAGACCAAAGATTGGAGACTTGGATGAGGATGACCAATTGTTGTGATGTGTCTACTTGGTTGGACTACATGGACAACTTAGTCATGGACATTAGGTTGGAGACATGGAGCATGGCAGTCTTATGCAGGGACATTATGTGGGAGCACTTGTAAAGGTGTCACTTATGGGCATCCAATGAGGAGTGCCAAGGAAGGGATGTTGTGCAGGTGGATTTGCTGATATGACATGGAGATGTTTACTTATGAGCCGATGGAGAGGTTGTGCACTCTTTTACAACAAGGCCATGGACTTGGATGGAGTTGTGAGCAGACTATGGGGCATTATTACTACATGGAGAGCTGAGGCATCTTGCAGAGACCTTTGGGCCGAGACTTGTATTCTTGCTGAGATGTTGGTTGGGGATGGCTTATGGAGCTCATGATGACATGAGGTTGTTGTGACTTTTTGGGACTTCATATATGGTGGACTTGGAGGATCTAATGCATTGAGGAGTTGAGGTCAGGGACTTTGATGCAGGTGCATAATTTCAAGTACATACATAGGGATGGCTTGAAAGAGTGACTTGATGTGGAGGATCGATATGAGACACTTTGGAGTGATGGAGTTACGATGATGATGATGCACTGGTGGCAACACTTGGACATAGGTTGAGCCGAGACTCAACTACTTTTACACATGGGAGCTGATTGATATATGATCATGGACAACACATGGATAGATGAGACAGGTGTATACTTGTTTCTATGGCAGACTTGAGGGATGACACATTGCAGATATGATGGAGGTTGTCACACCCCCAATTCCTTTTTCCTTTAATTGGCCGGGTGTGGCACCGCCTAAGTAACCAACTTTTTTCATAATTATGTTACTTTACGAACTACGCCTTCATTCATGTATATAAACCATCAAATATATTATAATGTGCGGAAACCATCATAACAACATGATAAACGACAAAGAAACGCCAACAATATGCAAGAGAAGAACATCTTTTATTATATGTAAGAATTTGTTACAATGGCCGGGAGCGTCGCTCCACCGGCGTTCATAAATGAGGTTGGGCGCTAGCCCGTGCAAGAGCGCACGGCGGTCGCACCTCAACGCTCCACCCAAATATCTTACAACAATACACAATATTATGCCCAAATGGGCAAGCGCACCCGTGCACACCCGCGCCCCTTTACAACCGAGACCGTGTACCAAGGTCGGTGGGCGGGTGCCTCACAACGCCCTCCACCCGCACTCCAACCACGCTGCACGATCGTGTCTCGCCTTGCCCGACTTGGCGGGTGCATCCACACTACCCTCGCTGTGGTTCCAAAGTGCCTTCACACTACTCCATATGCGATGAGCGAATGCCTTCGCACTACTCCATATGCGATGAGTGAATGTGATGATCGCTGTCCAAATGAGCGCACATATCATGTGTTTATACCCACTCCATTGTGTGGCGACCTCAACCGGCTGACCCTCCAAACATTATATCATGCGCCCCAACCATTGCGACTCCAAACGCTTTGCACCATCGGTTTTCCCATCGTTTAATGCTGTCCATAGTTGGCTTATGTGGTGAGCTGCCCAACTCGCTCTATAAGTGATGGTTGCCAATGCACCCTCATACATGTCGCGCCTTTGGTAACCATCGCTTCCATGCCTTAGTCATATTTTGCCAACGTGGAGGTGCGCACGCCCGGTTCATAACTGCAGGCATTACATCCTCCCCCACTGGAAATCATTGTCGCCATCGATAATCCTGACTGCCTCAGTATCCTCCGTTCATACCTCACAATCTTCCTCTTCCATCTCCAAAGTGAGTACTCCGATTCCCAACTCTCCTCCTCTGGTGCATTCTTCCATCGGACAAGGTACTCCTGTTTCTGGTGGCAACCAATCCCTGTAGTTATGAAGTCCAAAATCTTCTCCAACTCCAAGCCTGGTTTATCCACTATCCCAGCTGGTCCTCTCGGCGGTTCAACTCTCTCTGGATGGTCTGAATCAAGTCTGCATCTCTTCAACTGACTAATGTGAAAAACTGGATGCTTCATGTGCATATGGTGCAGAAGCTCCAGCACATAAGCAACCTCCCCCACTCATTTCTTCACTTGAAGTGGTCCCTCATACTTCCGTGTCAATTTGGCTGCAATCCCTTTGGCTGGCTGAAACTACTCCCCAGTAATCCTGAGAAACACCATATCTCCGACACTGAAGTGCACATCCCGTCTTCCCCTATCAACATACTTCTTCATCCTCCTTGCAGCATCGTGCAAGCGCAACCGTGCCAACTCCAATGTCTCCTCCCAAGCCTTCATGAACTTCTTCACATTAGTACTCCTCAAAAAACCTCCTGTCACAACAGTGTGCGGTGCAACCGGCATCTGCCCATTCACCAACTCAAATGGACTGTACCCTGTCGCAGAACTCTTTTGAATATTGTAGCTAAACTATGCAATATCCAAGAGTTCAGGCCAATTCTTCTGATCAGCAGTCACATAATGTCGCAAGTAGCCCTCCAACAATGCGTTGATCCTCTCGGTCTGCCCATCTGTCTGCGGATGGTAGCTCGAACTCCTCAACAACTCTGTCCTAACTAACTTGAACAATGTGGTCCAAAATCTCCCTGTAAAACGCAGATCTCTATCCGACAAAATGCTCAACGGCATCCCCCAATACTTCACTATGCTCTTAAAGAACAACTCCGTAGTCTGCTCGGCTCCACAAGGTATCTTTGTAGGAACAAAGACAACATACTTGGAAAAATGATCAACCACGACCATAATCCCATTATACCCCTACACCTGTGGTAACTGAGTGATGAAGTCCATCGAGACACTCATCCATGGCCTCTCTGGAATCGGTAAAGGCTGCAACAGTCCTCCTTGCCTCTGAGTATCCGATTTGTCCTACTGACAAATGATGCACGTATGTACATACTCCTCCACATCCTCCCACATCTTCTCCCAAAAGAACCCCCTCTTCAACAATGCTAAAGAACGACGTTGCCCTGGGTGGCCAGCCCACGGAGAATCATGGCACTCCTTCAAAAGGTGCCTCCTGAGACCAGATGTCCTTGGAACATAGAGTCGGTTTCCAAAGAACAAGTAACCATCCCATAGAAAGAACTTTTGTGTCTTCCCTTCCTTTATTTGCTTCACTATATTCTGCGCCAAAGTATCGGTTTCAACACTTTCCTTGAGTTTGTTTTGCATCTCTTCTGACATCTGAACCCGACTTCTACTCCTTGCTGCCTAGTCTTCACCCTCCAATGCTGCAAGTTGTCCCTTCCTACTAAGGGCATCTGCTAGCGCATTGTGTCTCCCCAGTCTATACTCAATAGACATGTCGAATTCTGCCAAGAAGTCTTGCCAACGAGCTTGCTTCGCAGAAAGCTTCGGTTGTGATGCAAAATAACTTGTTGCAACATTGTCAGTCTTGAAAACAAACGGCTTCCCAATCAGGTAATGCCTCCACACATGAAGACAGTGGATGATCGCAGTCATCTCCTTCTCATGAACCGGATACCTCCGCTCTCTATCCTGCAACTTCCGACTCTCATACGCCACCGGATGCCCACCTTGCATAAGAACCCCTCCTATGGAAAAATCTGAAGCATCAGTGTGTACCTTAAACGGTCTTCTGAAGTCAGGAAACTTCAGTATCAGCGCTGTAACCATCCTTCTCTTCAAGTCATCAAATGCCTTTTGACATTTATCCATCCAACACCAACTCTTGTCTTTCTTCAATAAGTTTGTCAGTGCCGATGTTACCTTGGAGAAACCTTCTACAAACTTCCGTTGGTAGTTGGTCATGCCCAAGAACACCCTCATCTCATGGACATTCTTCGGTTCAACCCAGTCCTCAATCGGATTCACTCTGCTCGGCTCCATTCGTATGTACCCCTGACCAACAATATGCCCAAGGAACGGAATCTCGGTCTGAGCGAACACACACTTAGACTTCTTCAAGAACAACTGATTCCCCCTCAGTGCCTCGAACACCATCGCCAAGTGCTTCTTATGATCCTCCATGTTGTCACTGTACACCACTATATCGTCCAAGTATACTACTACGAATGAATCCAAGTATGGTCGTAGATCATCATTCATAAAAGTGAAAAATGTAGCAGGAGCATTGCATAACCCGAATGGCATAACAATGAACTCAAAGCTACCATACCTTGTTACTATCACGATATTCTTCTCGTCTCCTTTAGCTATCCACACCTGATAATACCCATGCCTCAAATCCAGCTTGGAAAATACTCAGGCTTTTGCAAGCTTGTCAAAGTAATCAGCAGCCAATGGCAAAGGATACCTGTTTCTCACTGTCTGCTTGTTCAATGCACGGTAGTCACAACACATACGTAGCTCATTGGAATCCTTCTTTCGTTGGAACAATACCGGAGCTCCATAAGGGGACCTTGAAGGTCTAATGAAACCTACATCAGCTAACTCCTTTAGCTGCCATTTCAATTCCTCCAACTCAGGCCCTGATAAACGATAAGGTTCTCTTGCCGGGGGTTGCTTCCCTAGTTCAAGCTCAATGCTATGGTCCACTGCACACCTTGGTGGAAGCTTCTTCGGTAGCTCATCAGGCATCAAATCCACATACTCGGTCAGCACATCAGAAATCTCAGCTGGAATAGGCGTCCCCACTCCATCACCTTTGACTCCCTTGAACATCACCGCATATGTCTCCATATCTGACTCCTTCATGGCCTTCTCCAAACTCAGTGCAGAAACATGCTACACCTTGAATTCCCTCGTTTACCTATGAGTGGGCAAAGTCCAAGTTTATGACTGTCCAACCAGCACCACCTCATCACAGAAGGGGACAACAATAGCCCTGTTGCCCTTCAAGAAGTCTTATCCAAGTATCACATCAAAGATGTTCATCTCCATCACCGTGAAGTCCAACTAACCCGTCCAGTCTTTTATTTGTACTAGCACTTTGTGTGCCAAACCCGCCACTTTAGCTCTAGAGTTCACTCCCTTGAACTCCATGTTCGATGGGAGGATCATCAGTCCGACATCTCTTGCTAACCGTGTCATCATAAAGTTATGAGTGGCCCCTGTGTCCACAAGAGCTTGAATGTTCTTACCACGGACCATCAAGTCCACGAAACCCAGACTGTTCATCCATGATTTCTCCATAACCTGTGCTTGCACACATACCCGTTCACTTCGTTCATCATTCAGCAACGGCTTCACCATCTGTGAACCTGCTCTGATACCACCTGTCACGCCCCCAATTCTTTTTTCCTTTAATTGGCCGGGTGCAGCACCGCCTAAGTAACCAACTTTTTTCATAATTATGTTACTTTATGAACTATGTCTTCATTCATGTATATAAACCATCAAATATATTATAATGTGTGGAAACCATCATAACAACATGATAAACGACAATAGAAATGCCAACAATATGCAAGAGAAGAACATCTTTTATTATATGTAAGAATTTGTTACAATGGCCGAGAGCGTCGCTCCACCGGCGTTCATAAACGAGGTTGGGCGCTCGCCCGTGCAAGAGCGCACGGCGGTCGCACCTCAACACTCCACCCAAATATCATACAACAATACACAATCTTATGCCCAAACGGGCGGGTGCACCCGTGCACACCCGCGCCCCTTTACAACTGAGACCATGTACCAAGGTCAGCGGGCGGGTGCCTCACAACGCCCTCCACCCGCACTCCAACCACGCTGCACGATCGTGTCTCGCCTTGCCCGACTCGGCGGGCGCATCCACACTACCCTTGCTGTGGTTCCAAAGTGCCTTCGCACTACTCCATATGCGATGAGCGAATGCCTTCGCACTACTCCATATGCGATGAGTGAATGCAATGATTGCTGCCCAAATGAGCACACATCTCATGTGTTTATACCCACTCCAACGTGCGGTGTACTCAACCGGCCGACCCTCCAAACGTTATATCATGCGCCCCAACCATTGCGACTCCAAATGCTTTGCATCATCGGCTTGCCCATCGTTTGATGCGGTCCATGGTTGGCTTGGTGGCGAGCTATCCAACTCGCTCTATAAGTGATGGTTGCCAATGCACCGTCATACATGTCGCGCCTTTGGTAACCATCGCTTCCATGCCTTAGTCATATTTTGCCAACACGGAGGTGCGCGTGCCTGACTCATAACTGCAGGCGTTATAGAGGTAGCTTCATGGACTTGGATGTGGCACACCGAGAGTTGGAGTTTGATGAGATGGTCTCTTCATATTGAGGAGGCACACATGTGGATGATGTTGGGATAGATGTGGCTGAATTCATACAGCACATTTACACCAAACATCATGGACATTATGTTGCAGATGAGATGAGTGCTACTTCATGGACCTGAGCATGGCTTATACATATGGAGATAGATTCTTGATCGAGTTCAGGATGTGATAGGGATGTTTTGAGAAACGACTGATGGTGGCATGAGGATGTGCATTCTCATGGTTTGAGCGTGACAGTCAGACTGATCACCCGACTAGTTCAGACATGGGGGTTAACAGTGTGCAGAGATATGTTAACATTGTGTTGGAGTATCATGGCAGCGGTTCACATGGGGATGACACATGATGAGGTCGACATGATATGTTGCAGTGGGCATGTAGCTTGAGATGGAGGGGCCAGCCTTCCACGATGGAGCAGCATGTGGAGATTGTGACATGGTGGTTGATGATCATGGATTGAGATGACTCCTGATATATGACATACCGATGGGTGCATACCTTGGTATGGTTATCTTGGTGGCGGATAGTTGCCGAGGTGAGACATGGTGGAGATGGCGGTTCTACATATGTTGTAGTGATGGTTGCAGGATGTGGAGGAGTTGACATCATGGATGATCTTGGTGGATGGTTACCAGGATGGTATGTTGTCGAGGACGACAATGATTTCAGGTGGAGGAGGATGTAAGGTCCTCGGATGTGCGGTGCGGTTGGGCGCCGGGCGACCGGGCGCGCGCGCACGATGGGCGATCATGCACGACCGAATGACCGGTTGAGCGAGCATTTGGCGAAGTGTGAAGCGGCGGTTCGATGATATGCGAGCTCTCTTGGAAGTGCGATGGTATAATGTGCATGTATGGAGGAGAGGGTGAGAGTTTATACCTGATGGAGCTTTGGGCGAGATGTTGGAAGGCCGACCCATGATGGAGGGCAGGCCAACATGGTTGGCAAACGTTCAGGGGCGTGTAAATGAGTTTTGGGTGGTCGTCTGGGCAAGCCCCACCCCCACTTATGTTGACTATATACGTTGGAACGATGGAGCGTTCAACTCATCATTCAAACATCACATTCGTTCTGCACTCTTAGAAGAGGAGCACTTGTGCGCAGATTTGAGGGGAGATGAGCGCATAGCTCATGCGCTCCCTTGGTAGAACGCACATAGTGGAGACGCTCTTAGTGAAGAGGTGAACGCGTTGGGCAAGGCGTGCCCGGGGTGATTGTGCGGAGGTGTTGTTGTGCGACGACTTGGCGTGGGCGTCTTGGTGACTCGGGTGAGCGCCCGCTCATCGTGCAAGTGTGCATGAAGACTTGTTGGAGTGTTGGTTTGTGGACGGAGGTGTGTCTCGGTGGGAGGCGCCCATGTGTGGCGGCCTGGAGGTGCACCCGAGTTGGGCAAATGACATGAGGGTGCGATGGGGTGAACGAAGGTTTGGTTAGTTGTGCGGCGACTGTGCGGAGGTGCCGACAAGCTGGGCAACCGAGTTCACCGATGTTGTGAAAAATTGGCTAAGTGTAAATTTGGGGTTTCCCAAGATTTAACTTGTGCATTGTAAAAACGAAAGATTGTATAATATATTGTTGGGCAGACTCATATTGCAGGGAGTTGCCCCTCCCTTTATACTGTTGCATTTCTCTTATATAATTCTGTTGATAATGAATGTGTATGTGTGTTCATTGGTATAAAGCATAACTAATTATACTTGGTTGAGAATCACAAACTAAGTAGGAGAAAGTGAATTAGGCGTAGTCCATGTGCACGAGTATTGTTAAAAAGAAAGTGTTCGGTGGTGCCACACCTCGCCGGCACGGTTGAAAGACCACCGTAGGCTTGGGGGCGTGACACCATCCATGCAACCTCCATCCCAGAGCTCGACCTAAATCCCCGCTTCTTGGATTGGGTCTCTCCCCAGGAAGGACCAAGCTCCACAAACCAGCCAAAGGGCGCCCATCCAAGATCAAAATTGCCATCAAGTCTATGGTGGCAGATGTAGCGAGGGGTCAACAATACACCATTGAGAGGGTGCTTAGAGCATGTGAGCCGACTACCCATGTATCCCCATGACTTGGCTCTCCCACAACTGTAGGGGATTAGCCAACCCCAAAAAGAGATTGGCTCTCAAAAGGCTTTTAAAAGATTTGCATTGTGACATCTGTTAGCGCTTGAGATTTCACCTCAGGCTGAGAAAGGCAAACCTTCAAGGCAACATCAAACCATTTCACCTCGTAGCTAGCCCTACGGGGTATGAGAAGGCTCTCTCCGGTCAATCT
>APFE031350986.1:30148-42037 GCA_000404065.3 Pinus taeda
CTTGGTGTAGAGAAACAATGGGTGTTTCAGGGCTGGAAAAATGACTAAGCTCTCTTGTGGCCCCCTGTGGAAAGAAAACAACAAGTGGGAGATTGTTGGGTTGTGTTATATTCTGTCCACGTAGTTAACAGGGGATTTGAGGTGTACCCATAACCCCACTTTATGGGGTTCGGGGCAGTGCCCCAGAAAATTTTGGTTTTTGACCCTATGTTAGGTTGGGTGGACCCACCTATGGTTTTGTGCATGATTTTCGCACATGTTTTTTTGGACGCGATGGTTTTTGGTCCATGGTATTGGATGCTTCCACATGTATAAATATGTATTGTAACATTGAAAGGAACATAATGAAAAATCAAGTTGGTAGTCCTGGTTTTGGGATCCAGTCGGAAATCTCTATGTATACGTGTTTTATGTGTTATGCTCTCACATTTTTATTTTTCCTGTGATTTAGAATTCATATGCAGGTAATTTTTGTAAGGGGTTAAAACCTACAAAAACTCCTGAATAAAGCTAAAGAGAGTGAACAAAGAACCAAAATCTAGAAGCAAAAGAGGTTTTGTCTGATCAGCACACCTGCAAAACAAGGAAAGTGCGATGCATCGCACCTACTGCACACGGGAGGTGTGATGCATCTAGATTCCCAAGAGGAGAAGGTGCGATGGTCCACAGATGAGACTTAAACTTGGATCTTGGTCATGGTTTGCAGCTCAGTTCAGGGATTTAGGCTGAGCAAGTGATGTTCAGTAAATATAAATCATAGGGGTTGATCTAATGAGGTTACTAGAGCCACCACCAGGGAAATTAGAGTGTTTGAAAATCTATTGTTTAGTTTATAAACAAAACACGGAGACGGACTGAAGCAACATTGATCTACTTTGCACTTGCATAGCAAATGCAGTTCGAAGGCTAGCTGGCTTGACTTCAGGCTCCGTCTGTAAGTTTATAAAACAAACAAATATAGACAAACAAACAATCTATTTGCTCCCTAGCGGAGTCACCATTTTGTTATCGGGAAATCTAGTGTCCACTTGGAGCTGCTAGTCCCACTAAGACTGGTAGCTATCTTAGAAACAAATAAACTAAAACTACTTTCATTTTCCTTTATGAGAAGTAGATAAGAGGGGAACAAAGGACACCAACCTCAGTCTTGTGCTTGGTTCCTTGCTTGGTTCCTCTCCCTTCTGACAAATCTTTGCCGCTCCTCCTTCGTTTACCCGTCTTCAAAGAGCACTTGTGGAATCAAAGATGCATAATACTATCGAAGAATAGAGATCTACAATCATAAACAATATAGGACTAGATATATATTGACCACACAAATGCATATATCATCAAACACGCAAGAATGTGGAGGAAAACATGAATAACTTTATTAATATCAAGAATAGCAAAGAGGATTACAACCCATTGTTCTAACCCAATGTCATCCTCTCAGCATGAAAGCCCTTCTTCATCTCATGAAAAGCTTAGATTACCCAACACTATGATATTGCACCAGGAAACCAACAATACTTCCTTACAAGATACAAGATTCCAGCCCTTGGATCTCTGTGATTAGGGATCCATATATAGATGATTGTAGGGGGCTGAGTTAGCTTCTGGGATTTTGATTAGTTTCCTCTCTCTGATAGTTCTTGATTCCACTTGGAGATTGATGATCTCTTACTCATCCCTGGGCGAATTCAGAGAGGCAAGTGTCACAGGAGAAGTTTCTGGAAGATTCCATAATCATCCACCTTGCAAATTGTCTTTGCCATTTCACTATTCTCGCCCATCGCACCCTATAGAAGGGCTTTCTAGTATGCATCACACTTTTTACACTGAGAAGGTGAGAAGCATCGCACCCTCTGCACTAAGCATTCTGTATGGTCCAGTTTTGACCAGTTCTGAGCAGTTTTCTATGGAGAACTTCTGGGAGATGATATAATCAACTGACCTTGTTCCTTTATGGTGTGAAGCACCACTTTTAGGGACGTAGGAGCGCTTGGTTTATGGACATGTATGATTGCAGTTGCAGTGCCCAAAAATTTCTATAACACCTGCTGAAAATACGCATGTCATCCAAATATACTATCACAAACTTCCCAATGTACTCCTTCAACATCTCATTCATTAACCTCATGAATGTACTAAGCACATTGCTCAGCCCAAATGGCATGACCAACCATTCATACAACCCCTCATTCGTCTTGAAGGATGTCTTCTATTCATCCCCCTCTCATATCCGAGTCTGATGGTACCCTCTCTTCAAGTCTATCTTAGAGATATAAGCTGCCCCACTTAAACAATCCATCATATCATCCATCCGTGGCAGTGGAAACCTATACCGGATGGTGATTTTATTGATGGCCATTGAGTCAGTACACATCCACCACTCTGCTCCCTTCTTGGGGGCGAGGACTGTTAGAACATCACAAGGGCTTAAGCTTTCCCTTATCAATCCCTTGTCCAATGGCTCTTGCACCTGCTTCCTAATTTCTTCATTATCTTTGGGGCTCATTCGGTATGCCACTTTGTTCGGCAAACTGGCTCCGGGTATGAAGTTAATATGATGACTCATGCTCTGTTTGGGGGGTAATTTGTCTGGCAAGTCATCTACAACTTTGTCCGTAAATTCCTGCAACATTTGCTAGATTTTCGTAGGTAAATCTGATACCTCTATATGAAACAATACTATCCTTGCTTTCTTTACAACTGTGTAACCTATCTCACTGTCCTCAACTTGTTTTAGAAAATATTTCTTGCTGACCAACAACGTTCTTGGTTCACTAGTCTCTGTTGTCCCTTCTTCCTTGATGGGCACAATTGTAGGCTTGATTCCATCATTAACAAATTTATAACAGTTTGTCAATCCATCGTCTACCACTTTCCCGTTGTACTGCGAAGGCCTGCCAAGCAGTATGTGACATACATCAATCAGCATGATGTCACAAAAAACTTTATCCTTATATCTGCCTATTTGAAACTCTACCTTTCTCTGTTCATCCACCAGTAATTGATGGCCTTTTTGTAGCCATGAAACTCTGTAAGGGTTGGGATGCTTCAAGCGTTTAACCTCTATTTTTTCTACCATCTCTGTGGAAACTAAATTATCAGTACTACCATTGTCAATAATTCACTTACAACACTTACCTCATGACTTACAAATTGTTCTGAACAAAGCCTTCTGCTGTGTCTGTTCGGTGACCTCCTTGACTGGTTTTAACAACACCTTCTATAGCACCAAAGCTTCCCCTACTTGTGCCACATATGCACCCCGTTGTCCAGCTTGATCTACTTCTGGACATTCAAACGATCGGTGTCCCCATTTATGACACCTATAACACTGATAACTAGCCCCTCTACCTCGGCCATTTCCCCTACCTCGCTGGGATGACCTACTGCCTCTCGTGCTATCACCTCTATCTACTGACCCAGAAGATTTAGAACTACTGCCTTCCTCATTGCTATTAGCAATTCATCCTCTGCCATTCGACTGGCCTTTCCCTCTGCTAGCTCCTCGTCCTCTCTAGGCATTCTACCTTTTGGTAATTTTCCCCTCAGCCTTCATCACACTCTAATACGCTTGCTCAGTGTTGTTTGGAGACAAAATACTAATTTCATCCAAAATATCTAACCTTAGCCCATTAACATACCTGGTTGTTCTTTCTGTTGTATCCTCTGTAGATTCGGCTCACAAATTTACTCGATAGAACTCCTTTGTGTACCCCCTTACCATCAATCCTTTATGTTTCAGATTCTGCACCTAACTGTGCAATGCAATCTGATAGTCCCTTGGTAGAAATATTCCCTTTAACTTGGCCACCATCCTTGACCAGGTTTTAATCGGCGCCTTGCTCAATCTTTTCCTCTCGTTTTGGACACTATCCCACCATAGGGCTGCATGTCCCTTCAATTTCATCGCAACAAAATTAACTCTACAGTCTTCACTGACTTCCTCGCACTCGAAATACTTATCCATCTCACTAATCCAATCCAATAAAACTTCGATAGATAGGCTGCTGTCGTAATTCGGGAGTTCTAGCTTGGGTTTACTACTTGCCACTAAAATAGATCTCAAAAATCTCACTTCTGCAGACTCACCTTCTGGTCCATCCACTGCTACTTCAGTTTCCTCTTCACTATCATCGCCTATTTTTGGATCTCTTCGTCTACCTGCCTCTACTACCTCCAACCGGGCAACAAGAATTCTGCTCTCCTCTCTCAATCCTTCCTCTACCAATCTTCGAGCACCTCTGTCATGACCCCACCTTCCTCTCTTCATTCCTTCTACTAACATAAACAACTACTCTGATACCACTCTGATGTGACCCAACCCACACACCCAGTTAGCCTCGCGTTTACACCTGTTATGGGCTTTATGACGTGGAATGTCTGGTTGATGTTTCAGTGGTTGCATGCAACGTGGATAGTGGATATTTTGGTTAGGTGACTTGGAGTGAGTTAATGCTTCATTCAATGTTCATTTACGAACATTGGGCCTAGTTCCCTCCACCTGATCTTTGCCCAAACCACCTTGTTTCCTGGTCATTCGCGAGTGTTCGATTCTGCTGTGCAGCTCTGCGAGGGTTTGTTGGTTACTCTGTGTGGTTTTTGGGCTCCAGAACATAAGGCAATCCCAAGTTTTCCTTTGGGTATGGCTGTAAGTAAATGTCAACCTTCCAAGATTGGTTATGTGGCTGTCTGTGGACTTCTCCTGTGGCACGAATCTGCCTGGGGTCTGGAGGTGCGCTTGTTCGAACTCATTTCAAACAGTAAGTTCCCTAGTCTCGTTCTGTCTTTCTTTTGTAGTTTGGTTCTGCTGTCTGGTCCCTCATTCAATGATTGTCACTTGTTATTGTTATTATCGCCTTTGGTCTTTGCTTGTAATGTAAAGTGGGTTAACTTTAGGTGCCCTTGAACTCAGGTAATAGGGTGATGGATTTCTGCGGCTCCAAATAGGTAAATGGTCCTCTTCTTGATTTAATTCGAGCTTCTTCTGGTGTAGACACTGACCAGGCCTACTCCTTCTGTCTTAGGCTCTTTCGATTTGTAAGTGGCTCTGTTCCACGAACTCCTTGGGTCTATTCACACACGTAATCTAGATAACCCTTATGCTTTTATTTGGCTTCAATTTTCTAGGTCTCACTATATATATGTATTGACTGACTTTTGTTTGGTATGTGCAAGTCAATGGGTCGACCTGGGTACATGGATTCCTCATGGGTTCGGTCTCCCAAACATAGCAACTCACTGCCGGTAGGCTCTGGCTCTTAAATCCATCAATGCACTGTTAGGGTCTTGAGTTTTCTGTAGGGTTTGCAGCTCGCCATTTTGCCTTGGTGTGTAGTCTATATCTCTTTAGAAAATGTAGTTTTAGTCTGGTTGTAGTTCTTGTTCTGGTTAACTGTTCGTTTGAATTATTGGTGGTCAGTGTTACCAAACCCTAGGCTAGGGTTTTATCCACTCTATGGATGCGACATTTGTTTCTATTTATAAACGCATGTAATACATTTATATTTCTTGGACAATAGCAATGGGGACATAATTTTGTTACCTCTGTTTACTTATGAAAAATATGAAGGGTTGTTTGACAGTACCTCTGCTTATGGGTTGTTTTCTTCAGCACTCTGTCTCTAGTTCTTTATCCTCTCGGTCATCTTTTCGTGTTGCACTGTTCTGTCTATGGTTCAATTCATTTGCTCTTCGCTCTATTTTTCGAACGTATGTATGAATTTGATGTTGTTTGCTATTGGGAAGACAATGAAACACGACCTTGCAGTGGTCAGTCTCTGTCTGCTAGCACTGTTCTTACAATACGTTAAATGAAAATACAGTAGTACAGTAAGTAGGTAATGATACAGATGGACAGTTTAGAAATAATATCTATCTTTGTGTTTTATTCTCTATTACGAAATTGTTGAACCCTTTCCCTGTTTTACATTGCAATATTTATACATCGTTCATTTACCGTTAATTGAAACTGCAATTGTCTTCAGTTGAACAGAAATGGTATGGTTGTGTAACTACAGTTCGGTTGTCATTACAAGATCTTCATTTAGTCAATTTTGTCTTTTCTTCTTTGAGTTGACAGATCAATTTTTAAACTACTGTTTATTATTGTTGGACCATAACAACTCCGACCGACCATTTAATTTTGACTAACATAGCAACTAAAAGTAAACTAAAATAAGATCCTATCTCATGACCTGACAAACTAATCATAAAAAAAAAAAACCATCCAAACACTTCAAACAACTTTTCCAACTTGGGAGAGACTTCACCTGATCATGGTGAGCTGGATCCTCCTGCATCACTTTTACCATGGTCTAGACTTTTGATTATTGTGTTATGGATCTAGGATTTTAGTTATTATGTTATAGTACCATGGGCCAATACCATGGCTTATCAGTACCACATGCTCACACCATAACTTATTTCAAAATCAAGATATTTTAAGAATGCTTTATTTTAATTTAATTTAACTTTGAATTAAATCTAAGAGCAGAAAGCGTTATATTTACTTTGGGTCTTATCAAACCTCCATCCTCAAGACTACTAACAATATTCCCACAGAGATAAGATTAAAGAATTCTAAATAATAATAAAAATTAAAGAAGCATAATATATAATATATAAATATATCTTCTAAATATAATAAAATTATACATATAGAGAAAGTCCTATCAATATATCTTTTCTACTTCTAGTTATAACAAAATTATATATAGAGTCATATTAATATATGTTTTCTAAGCATGTGAATTATTGCACCAAGGGGCACCATAAGGGAGATGTTGTAACATTACCCTAAATTTATTTATTAATGTTACTGAAACCATTTTTAAATACTTGAATTTCCACTTTTATTTTACATCAAACTTTATATAATGAGATAAAGTAGTTAAAAAAAAAAAAAAAAAAAAAAAAAAAAAAAAAAAAAAAAAAAAAAAAAAAAAAAATTCAATAGAGAGATAAATGCAATTTTATGTATATGTTGGCACCAGCCATTTGTATGGAGAGGTGGGGAAATATTAGGAAAAATCTAATTATTACATTTTATTTAATATTTTTGCCTACCTCCATCCACTTTTTACTAAATTATATTGGATAAAATACAATACTATAATAATATATTTTACCCATTATTTCCCCTCAACGGGTCCACTTCTTATTCTAATTTCTCTTTATATTTGTAATTTAAAATTAAACGATTTCAACTATGAAATTAGTAGGAGTGAGGAGAAATATTGAGTTGAACCTAATATTCAGGGTGGGGTGTGACATGAAATATTAGGTAAAACTTAATAATATTACATTTTAATTAGTATTTCCCGCCACCTTGGCCACTATTTATTAGGTGGGGATGAATATATATATATGATTAACACGAGTACCCACGGGTGATTATAAATATGAGTAACATATAATATTCTAATATTATATTTTATTTAAATATTTCCCCTCACCCGATTCACTTTTTGCACCGAGTATCGCTTTAGAGCCCAATATAGGGCACATGTGTAGATGTAATGTAAGTAAATATTTTCAACGTCGTCTCAATTATAATCAATACATTTGTCATAATTAATATTCATGACATGCATTGATTTATGTGTTATAGTAATTCAACCATAAATACAATAAAATGTTTTCTTACCCAAAATGTTTTATTTTTGAAACTATAAACTATTTATAATTTGCTACATTCTTATTAATCCCATTTTCCATTATTCAACATTGTTAATTACTTTGCATTCAAATGTGTAATAGAAAATTATTTGGTGTTTAATGATCAATATGTCATAATGATTGACTTCGGAGAAAACTACTCTTAATATTGGCGAGCAATAGAGATAAGGTATGTTGTTTACTACAATAGCTTGCGTTAAATATTTGAATGCTCTATGATTCCAACTACTCTTTTCATACTACTTCAATATGAGAAAATGGAAAGTGTGACAACATGTAGCTTGTGTTGAATATTTGAACGCTCTATGATTCCAACTACTCTTTTCATACTACTTCAATATGAGAAAATGGAAAGTGTGAGAACATGAACAATAGAAGAAAATAGTTTCAGATTGGCTATATTCTTATTATTCACATTTTCTATCAATCAAAATTGTTACATTGACACTTTGCACTCAAATTTTTTATTTCATCATATTTCACGATTCAAGTTTGTAACAGTCTCTCATCTCAACAAAATGAGGTAACTAAGAAAAATTTAAATTAAATTGGCCAAATTAATCTTAGATATATTTAGCATATTTAAAATGATACTAACAATCTCTCTCATCTCAACAATGAGGTAACTAAGAAAATTTTAAATTAAATTGACCAAATTAATCTTAAACATATTTAGCATATTTAAAATGATCAAAATAATTAGATGTTTCTCTCTTATCTCATCAATGAGGTAACTAATAAAATTTGAAATTAAATTGACCAAATTAATCTTACACATATTTAGCATATTAAAAATGATCAAAATAATTAGATGTTTAGCACATTTAAAATTATCAGAATAATTAGATGTTGAGGAAATTTTGTAGGACTGCACACAACTAAACTAGCCTAAATTCATGGTAACACCAGATCTATCAAGTGCAATCTCTGGAGGGGCAAACCTTTCCTCAAGTTTTGAACTCAAAAAATAGTTTTTTTTACAAAACCATGTGCCAATACCCACAAGATAAAGATAAAGAGGGAGAGGAGGGAAGAAAATTATAATACAATGGGCCATCTAGACTTTTGATTATTAAGTTACGGATCTAGGATTTTTAATTATTATGTTACAATAACATGGGCCAATACCATGGCTTATCAATACAACATGCCCAAAAACCATAACTTATTTAAATTTTTTTTTTTTTTTTACAACTTTATTTAATTTAATTGTATTACATTTTTTAATAAAATCTAAGAGAAAAAAGGTTATAATTACTTTTGAGGTATATCTAAACCCTCCATCCTCACCACTACTAATAATATTTTCAAAGAGATAAAATTATTATAGAATCCTAAATAATAATAATAATATTAGATGTCATTTTTTATGATTCAACTGCTTTAAGAAAGTCATTCATCTATAACTAATTTCTCATGATTTTTGAATAGTCCACTTAGCACTCATTGCATCTAGTGATGCTCTAGTGAAATTAATCACACTAATTTCTCATAATTTTTGAATAGTCCACTTAACACTCATTGCACCGAGTGATGCTCTAGTGAAATGAATCAAAGCTCTAGCGAAATGAATCACATAGCCTCAATCATCACTTCCAGGGCTTGCACCTAGTAACCAAGACTTATGGGGAGGTCACAATGAATCACACTAATTTCTCATAATTTTTGAATAGTCCACTTAACACTCATTGCATCGAGTGCTGCTCTAGTGAAATGAATCAAATCTCTAGCGAAATGAATCACATAGCCTCAATCATCACTTCCAGGGCTTGCACCTAGCAACCAAGACTTATGGGGAGGTCACCCATCCCAGATCGCCTCTGGATCAAGTAGCTAAAGTACGCCTAACTATGGAGTTTTCCCCACAATCAAGCCCACTTAGCTTGCTACCCCATTTGCAAAACCTTAGCAAGTATTGTGCCTAATGAACCATTCAAGTAGAGCTCCCTTCGCTCTTATGTATTTGAGTATTGAGGGTCTTTCGCAGTGTATTATATTAGATATAATTTTTTGGGATTCAACTGTGTTAAGAAAGTCATTCAACTATGACCATTTCCATGAGAGGTAGTTGTAACTCACTAATTTCTCAGGATTTTTGAATAGTACACTTAGCACTCATTGCATGGGGTGATGATCACTAGTTTCAATCCCACTTCTTCACCCCTATGAGCATCACTTGATGCAATGAGTGCTAAGTGGACTATTCAAAAATCATCAGAGGTTAGTTAGTTATGACCACCTCTCATGGAAATGGTCATAGATGAATGACTTTCTTAACACAGTTGAATCCCAAAAAATGATACCCTCAATACTTAAATAATAAGATTATTAGAGAATACTAGAGATATATATATTTTTACTTCTAAATATAATAAAATTATATATAGAGAGAGAGTCCCATCAATATTTTCTAGAGAGATAATGTCTTATCATAAATAATAATATATAGAATTCTATGGATAATGTTTTCTACTTGGAAATAGAATATATTGTATATAGGAGAGTTCATATTAATATATTTTTTCTATGCAGTGAATTATCCCACTAAGTCACTCTACAACCTCAGTACAAGAGGGAGACATTGTCACGTAAAGTGACATTAAAAAAAATAAAAAATAGTAATAGGAACGCATATACATATTTTTATTTTTTAATAATAATATAATATATATATATATATAATATATATAATAATATATATATATATATAATATAAAATAATATTATAATATATATATTATATAATAGTATAAAACAAAATAAAAAAACAAGAGTATAAAATTAAATAAAAAAAAATAAAAAAATGTAAGCATTTAACATGGGAAAAAAATTAAAATAACAAAATAAAAAATAACCCTATAAAAATCAAATAATAAAAAAATAAAAATGACTCCTGGTATTGACCCATGGTTCTAAAAATCCACAGTATTGACTCAGGGAAATCCTTTGAAATATAATCAATCTAAGGGGGCATTAAGCTAGCATAGATTCATGTTAGTTTGATGTTATATTTAGATACATAATTAGTTGTAGAAAATGATGATAGCCTATAAAGGTAAAACTTTTTTTATGGATATGTTGGCACTGAGCATTTGTCTGCAAAGGTGGGGAAATATTAGGAAAAACGTAATTATTAAATGTTATCTAATATTTCTGCCTACCTACATCCACTTTTTACTAAGTTATATTGGATAAAATATAATACTATAATATTACATTTTACCCAATATTTCCCCTTAATGGGTCGACTTATTGTAATTTTTCTTTATATTTGTACTTTAAAAGTAAACAAACTCAACTATAGAATTAGTATCAGTGAGGGAAAATATTGAGTAGAATGTAATATTTAGGGTGGGATGTGACATGCAATATTATGTAAAATTCAATAATGTTACATTTTAATTAATATTAGGTGGGGGTGGTTATAAATATTGGGTAACATATAATATTGTAATATTATATTTTATGTAATATTTCCCCTCAATAGGTTCACTTTTTGGGCACATGTGTAGAGAAATGTAATGTAAGTAAACATTTGTAATGTTAGCTCAATTGTAAAAACTATATTTCTAATAATTAATATAGATGTGTTCCATCTATAAATTTAATTAATAAGAGGACAAAAATTAATATTTACAATAGGACAATATTTTAAATCATGAATAATTAACATGGATATTATTAACTTATAAGTAGATTTTTTTACAATACCATGGGCTACTACCATGGTTTATCAATATCTAGACTTTTGATTGTTATGTTATGGATCTAGGATTTTAATTATTATGTTGAAATACCATTTTTGAATACCATGGCTTATCAATACCACATGCCCAAAACCATAACTTATTTCAAAATCAAAATATTTTACAAATTCTTTATTTTAATTTAATTTTATAACATCTTTTAATTAAATCTAAGAGCAAAAAGGTTGTAATTACTGTTGAGGTATATCTAAACCCTTCATCCTCACGGCTACTAACAATATTCAGATAGAGATTAAATGGAGGTTTTAATAAATTAAAAAATGAGAATACTTTTATATATACATATGTGTAAATTATATAATATAAATAATATTACAAAGAACGAGGATAGAGGCATTGCAACCAAGGATCCAAGGTTATAATTAATTTTGAGGTATTTCTAAACCCTCCATCCTCATGACTAGTAACAATATTCCCATAGAGATTAAATGGAGGTTTTAATAAATTAAAA
>APFE031350986.1:42070-69597 GCA_000404065.3 Pinus taeda
TTTTTTATTGTATTTTATTTAAAATGATTGATCATAAATATAATTTTAATATTTTAGAAGCAATTATGTATTTGTTTATTTAATTTAGATAAGATCTTAAATACAATACAATGGGGTCATATTTAAGAAAGAGAGTGAGATGGAAACAGGAATAAAGTGGGGGAGAGAGACATAGATGTGGGAGAGACACTAAGAGAGAGAAAGGAAGAGAGAGAGGAGGCAGAGAGAGGGAGGGAGAGAGAGGCGACAGAGAGAGGGAGGGAGAGAGATGGATTTGGAGGGGGAAAGAGAGGTAGTGAAGAAAAAAGACATTGAGAGTTAGAGGTGGAGAGCGAGAGGGAGTGACAAGGTAGAGATGAAGATGGAATGATGGAGAGAGGAGATGAGTGAAGAGAGAGAAAAGGAGAAGATAAATATAGGGGAAGAAGGGGAAGAGAGAGACAGGGAGACATAGACATGGAGGGGGGAGAGAAGGGGAGGGAGAGAAGGAGAGAGTGAGCGAGATAGTGACAGAGTTGGAGGTTGGAGAGAGAAAGTGTGTATGATGGGGGGAGAGATAGATGGAGGTAGAGATAAGAGGAGAGAGAGAAAGGGAAAACAGAGAGGACTTGAGAGAGAGGGGAGAGAGGGGGGAGAGAGATGGAGTTGGAAGGGGAAGAAATACATAGGGAGAGAAAGGTGGAGAGGGTGTGGCAAGGTATAGATGGAGAGTGAGTGGGGGAGAGAGAGAGAGAGAGAGAGAGTATGTTTTCGGGTGACAAGGAGAGATAATGGGAGATAGAGATATAGATGGGGCAAGGGAGAGGGTAGAAGAGAGAGGCAATGTGAAGGAAGTAGGAAGAGAGATAGATTGGATATAGAGATATAGATGGAGGGGGAAGAGGGGGAGAGAGGGGAGGAAATAATAGGGAGAGATAGATAGATAGATATATATGGGGAGAGATATATAGAGTGTGACATGTGTTTAGGGGGCTGATATAGAGAGACAAATAAGGAGAGATGGAGGGAGGTATAGATATAGATGGCAGGGGGAGAGAGGGAGGAAGAGAAATGTAGAGAAAGGAAGGGAGAGACACATAGAGAGAGATGGGGGAGAGATCGAGGGGAAGAGAGAGGAGTAGAGGGGGAGGGAGATAGACATAGAATGGAAGGTTGAGAGAGAGGGAATAAGAAAGAGACACATAGAGACAAATACAGACATATAATCTACATCTAGAAAGTCATGAATATTTTGGATTTTCACTAAAATAGAAGTATTGATATCAATGTAGTTGTTGTTTTCTAGTCCTATTTGATGACATGCACTATATGCATTGATTTCAGTGTAGATGTCATTTTATAATCCTAATTAATACCTTAGACTAGATGCATTGATTTTAGTGTCTATGTTGATTTCCACTCCTATTTGATTGCTTGCAAATGATGCATTGGTTTCAATGTAGGTATTGATTTCTAATCCTATTTGATCGCTTCCACTAAATGCATTAATTTGAGTGTAGATGTTGATTTCTCATCTTATTTAATACCTTACACTAGATGGATTAATTTCAACATAGATGTTGATTTCTACTAATACTTGATTTCTTGCATTAGATGCATTGGTTTCAGTGTAGATATTTATTTCTAATCCTATTTTAATGCTTGCACTAGATTCATTGGTTTCAATATAGATGTTGATTTCTAATCCTATTTGATTGTTTACACTAGATGCGTTGATTTTATTGTAGATGTTCATTTGTGGTTTCATGCAACTAGATGTATGATGTACATTAATTTCAAAGTAATTAGATTAATAGTGTTCACTGATTTCAGTCTAAGCACATCTCTTCCTCCTCCATATATATCTCTATCTCCCATTGTCTCTTCTTGTCTATATCTCTATCTCAACCCTTAAACATACACACTCTCTCTCCATATCTATCTATCTCTCTCTCCCTTCCTTCCTTTCCCCTCCCTCTCTCTCTCTCTCTTCCCCTTCTCTCTCTAGCATTTCTCTCTTTATATCTATATATGTTCCTCCCTCCGTGTCTTTGCCTCTCTCTTCTTTCCTCTTGCTCACCCCATACACATCTCTATCTCCACTTGTCTCTCCTTCTCACCACCAAAACAACACACACACTCTCCGTGTAAGTACATAAAAATTATTCATGATATGCATTGACTTATGTGTTACAGAAATTCAACCATAAATACAATACTTGAATTTTCATCATATATAAAATGTTTTCTTACCTAAATGTTTGCTTCTTGAAACTATAGACTATTTATAATTGGCTACATCATTATTATTCCCATTTTCCATGATTCAACATTTTTAATTACTTTGCACTCAAACACAGTAATAGAAAATAACTACCATTGAAAATTATTTGGTGTTTAAGACTCCATAGGTCACAATGATTGACTTTGGAGAAAACTACTAATATTAGAGAGCAACAATACAAGGTATGTTGTTTACTACACTAGCCTGCGATATTTGAATGGTCTATGATTCCAACTACTCGTTTCATACGATCGATATGAGAAAAAGTGTAATATTCCTGGACAAAAGATGGTTGTAAATATTTTATTACTGTTGTAGGTTAAAAGACATTGGACAATGTGCTATTTACTATTTTTTTTTTTTGAATTAATGGTAATTGTTAACGCACTTGAGAATTAAATCGAGTCATACTTGAAAATTGTAACTTCCCATTTGGAAGTTGTTTCTTTTAATAATAAAAAAGTTGCCAAAATCTAACCATTCCTCCCAACCGTAACCACCCAAGGAAAGGGGATGGGGAAAGGAGGAGAGGACCGTGTTGTGGGGACAGACCGGACAATATTGGCAAAATTCTAAGTCTGGTAAGGACTAGATAGCATTGGCACAATAGTGTAGCAAAGGTCTGCTGAAGGTTGTGACCTGGCATACAGGCTTGGGGGGAGATTTGGTTGTGTAGACCAATCTTGCCGATGGGAGGAAGACAAGCAGAGAACCAATGGTGACCAGGTTCTGAGTAAAGAGAAAACAAGTATTGTTCATAACCGGATACATGTAAGTATCACTATGACAATCTTGTGCTGTAGTTGTTGTACTTCTAAAAGTTCTGCTAAGTAATTTGGTTAGAACTATTAGAAGGGTTATAAAATAGGAAAAGTTGAAATAATAATTAGTGCATAGAAAGACTGTTAGAGTATGAGGTAAGTTTATAGCTCTGAGTGGGCCAGCAAGTTTCTTACTTAGATGGTTCGTAGGAGTTAGGTTAATCTCATTAGGACATTGTGATAGCAATAGAAACCTTTTATGGGTTATAGCCACAAGGCTTAGCCCTGCCAGTTAAGTGGTAGTCTTGACTCTAGCTATGCCATTGAATCTTTGCCCTTTATACTGAAGGTATAAATAGAAGAAAGGAAATGAATGGGGATCTGTTCGAAAATTAATTCAGTTGTGAACCAGTAATCTCTAAGATTGTTACTATTATCTCACACAAAAGTAAACTAAAATAATATGCCTAGTACAGAGATGAAATATACAGATCATTTAACGCATAGCCATGAAACTTGAGCCAATAAGGTTACCAAAACATAACCAGTCAAAAGAGAAAAGGAAGTTCCTGTGCGGCATAACTGCACCCGGGTGGAGAGACAGGTTACAACTAGGGTTAGGGTATAATCAAAACCCTTAGAAGACAGTCAGGTAAAGAAATTCAAGTAAATTACCCGTATACATGAAAAAAATATAATGCACAACTGCAATAAGACTACAGGACTTGACCCCGTACTGAATTGAATGGCTTAGAAGAAACTTAAAATATGGTAATCGAATTCAGAGTCTAGCCTCGAAAGATCTACCCTTGGAATTCATAATATGCAGAGGCTGTAATATCTAAAACCAGAAAACTCGTTATCATGCAGAGTACAAAATATTGAAAATCTTGCAATACTGAAATAAATTTCTGTTCTTTATAGAATCGAACCCCGTAGACAACATATAACATATAAATATTGTCAAGAATCATACTAAAGTAGTGGCATAGCCATCATAACACATGCCGTATCGATTAAGAACAAAATGCAAATTATTACAGTACTCTATTCGTCAAACTGCATAACTTACAAATTAAAACAGGGGTTTGCCGTCATAACGACAGAATTTGGTTGGCAGAGACCAAGCCACTACTTGAGGAACAAAAAGAAAACTGTTACTTGCATAAACTTTAAGAAGCACATGAATTACAACAATTTAGAAGTCAAATGCTTCACCAAGAAAGAGATCCAGATAAAATTGTTAACAAAATTATGTTACAATAATAAATAATGCATTTGAGCTCGAGACTCGATGCAAGTATCAGCCTAGAAAGGAAATGGGACCCTCTCGTAGAAGGATCCTTAACTCAGTGTGAGCTGGTAGGTTTGCCAGGTTGAAACCTCGTCAACATCCTTCCATTTCATAGGAGAAGATACAGAAAAAGACTGTAAGGAGCCGGTTCGAGCACCTCCTGAGTAACTTATTCAATAAGTAGTTCTTCTGGCTCAGTAAAACCCTCGATACTTGCATTAGACATGCATAGAGCAGGAACATACTTGTTAACCGGGAGAGTCAACCACCTCCGTGTCCAAACATGACTTACAGGAAAGAAAGAGGAAGGACACCTCCTTGCCTACAAGAAACAAACAATCGTGTAATGAGTGAAAATCAAAACCTGAGCGGTAAACAAAGTAATATGTAGCTATAGACTAAAATCTGGGTAACAAAAAGGGTTTACCAATACCTTAGTTGTGGAAAGGAAAATGGTAACCAGTTCTCTAATGAATCAATTAGGTAGCACACAATAGTTTTCTAGGTGCTGCGCAGGGGTTGCGGTAGTGCAGACCTGAAACAAGGCGATATGGAATATCGTAATGGAGCACTAAAACCCAAACAAAATGCCTCGAGCTGGATCCATCCTTGGATGGACCCCTTTTCATCTTCACCGTTGATGTGGGGAGAGCCCCGAGGGCGCGAAGGTAGAAAGGCCAATGTCACGTGATCCGACCAAACCACATAAATGAAATAGGACAGGTGGACTCGAGGCAACCAGTGACCTTTATGTTCACCAGATAAACATTCCATCAAATATTCAATCCTCCGCAGAAAACTTACAATGGGACCATAATCATCTACTCTTGAACCTTCCTTGCATTTTTTGCATGTGAAGGATATTAATATTGGGTAAACAATATGTACCGGACCTTGCCGAGCATTAGATATGCATAACGCATGCAAAACTTTTTTTTTTATCGTGTAGGTTAATTGGGATTAATTGAAAGGGGTCATTACAAGTGGTATCAGAGCCAAGTTCCGGAAACTGTCACCTCTGCGAAATATATTTATATATTTATAACAATCAATAAACCTATTTGATTATTCCCCTGATAAATTTTGTTTGAGTACAGGAGCAAGATCGACAGGATGAGAAGAATAGATAGCGCATCCCAGGGATTTGTAGCAAGTCAGGGACCTGCAGGGAACCATCCCGAGCTATGGGTACAACTCGGCGAAGAGACTCGCAGTGCAAATCGTACCATTCTGGAAACTGTACAAGAATTGAAGCATGAAATGGCCCGTTTACGGGAAGAGAATGCCAGGGTCACGATGGAGTAGGAGAGGATTATAAAGAGTCTCTCGGATAAACAAAATCAGGTACCACCACATCCCAACGTTGAGCAACAGGGAATATCAGGGGAACAGACCAAAATACGGAACCTATAGAATCAAAAGGTAGGGAGCAGGAACGGTCTGATAATGCCTCTGAACAACAAACGTCAAAATGGCAACAGATAGAGTTGCAAGGAGAATTCTGCAAGATTAAACCGCCACATTTTGACGGAGAACAAGAGGAGGCAGCTGAAGCATGGTTGATCAACATGAACAAATATTTTCAATTGTATGAATATGACCACAACCTAAAGGCAAGATTGGCCATTCTTCAACTGCAAGGGAAGGCCACCTTGTGGTGGGAGGAAATGAAGATGGTCAAAGGAGTGAGTGAACAGACTATTACTTGGGAAAAGTTTCAAAGGTACTTTAAGGAAAGATATTTGACAGAATGCTTTTATGATGAAAAAGCTAGAGAATTCCATGATCTGTGATTGGGACAGCAGACTATGGATGAGTTCATCACTCCTTTTACTTCCCTTCTCCGTTATGTGCCCTACATCTGGGAGGAAAAAGCTAAAGTACAGAGGTTTGTTAGCAGTTTACCTTGGGGTATGAGGGAAAGAATCAAATTTGATAATCCAAAAATGATGGACGAGGATATATGTAAAGCCCGAATGTGTTACCAGTAGAGCAAGCAAAAGGGAGATGGCCTACATAAGAGATGGTTGGATAAAAAAAGCAGTAGATTGACCGGAAATACCAAAGGCAACCGTGGTGGAGGTAATAGGGGTTTTACGAAAGGGAAAGCCAACAGTAAAAATTGACAGAAAAATTTGCTGTGACTAAAGCCCCCCAATGAGTCTAGAACTAATGACCAATTTGGGAAAAATGACAATGAAGGGACAGCAAGGCCTCGAGTGCAATGCTGGGGCTGTGGAGGCCCCCATTATGTGAAAAATTGTCCCCAACACAAGGGAACTGATCAGGTGTCCTAGGTTTATGAAGCCTCTACAGTGGCTGATGTGGGACGAAGTCTACCAAGGATTAATGCTGCACTAGAGGATCGCCAGGGAGAGTACCAGCCAACTATGGTGGAATTTGAAGGTACACTTTTAGACCTTGCTGTCACTATTTTAATTGACCCTGGTGCAACTTAAGTTATGTTAGCCCTAGAATTGTGGAGCAGTGCAGGTTACACCCTGTTAAATTTAAGGACCCTTGGCTGTTTCAGTTAGCTACAGGGGCAAAGAGACAGGTAAATGCCAAAGTCAAAAACTGCCCTTTAAAAGTAGCAGGCTAGTTAGTTACAGTAGACTTAAATCTGCTTCCCCTTGGCTCGTATGACGTTTTAATTGGTATGGACTGGTTGGAAAAACATTGGTTTATAATTAATTGTAAAATAAAGACTATCAGCTATAAGGATGAGCTGGGGATTAAGCAAGAGATGCAGGGGATCAAACGACTAGTGCAACATCGGCCTATAACTGCCTCCCAGCTAGCAAAATGCATTAGGAAGGGATGTCGAATTTACGCTATCCAAGTGGGTTATGCTGACTCAAAAGACAAAACAGCGACAATAGAGAATATCCTTGTGATACAGGAGTTTGCTGATGTATTTTCGGAGGAAATTCCCGGGTTACCTCCTAAGCGGGACATTGATTTTACCATTGAATTAGTGTCGGGAGAAGCTTTGGTATCCCGGGCACCCTACAGAATGAGTATACCGAAACTGACAGAATTAAAAATGCAATTACAAGAGCTACTAGATAAGAATTATATCCGCCCCAGTGTGTCAGCCTGGGGAGCCCCGATGTTGTTCGTTAAGAAGAAAGACGGGACCCTGCGCATGTGCATAGATTATCAATAGCTAAATAAATTGACTATCAAGAATAAATGTCCGCTGCCCCGTATCGATGAACTATTCGATCAGGTAAAGGGAGCAACAATTTTCTCGAAAATTGACCTGCGGTCAGGGTATCACCAAGTCAGGATCAAAGAAGAGGACATAGCTAAAACCGCTTTCAGAACACGATATGGTCACTATGAATTTGTGGTACTACCCTTTGGGTTGACCAACGCCCCTACCATTTTTATGTGTATAATGAACAACGTATTCCACCAATACTTGGACAAGTTTGTGCTGATTTTCATTGACGATATCTTGATTTATTCTCGAACAATGGAGGAACACAAAGAGCACCTCAGATTGGTGCTACAAACCCTCCGAGAACATCAATTGTATGCTAAATTCAGTAAATGTGAATTTTATAAAGAAAAGATACAATATCTGGGGCATATAATCACTAAGAACAGAATTGCAGTTGACCCTGAAAAGATAAAAAGAATAATGGAATGGTCGGTACCTAAAGATGTAGCGGACTTCCGCTCTTTTATGGGATTAACAGGGTATTATAGGCGATTCATGGAAGGTTTTTCAAGGGTAGCATACCCCATTACTTCCCTGCAGAAAAAGGGAAGGGCCTTCAGGTGGACCCTGGAATGTCAAAGGAGCTTCGAGCAACTCAAACACCTGCTCACCACAGTGCCCATTTTAAGCATTGCGGACCCCAACAAAAACTATGTGGTGTGTACAGATGCGAGAAAAGGAGTAGGAGATGTGTTGATGCAGGAAGGGAAGGTAATAGCCTATGAATCACAAAAATGAAAGAACATGAGAAGAACTATTATGCTTACGATTTAGAGTTGGCAGTCGTGATTCATGCCCTAAAAATGTGGTGACATTATTTGTTGGGAAGAAAATTTCTGTTATTAACTGATCACCACAACCTGACTAATTATTTTAGTCAACCCACTCTAAATGCAAGACAACCACGGTGGGAATATTTCCTGAGTGGTTTCGATTTTGAAATTAAGCATTTAAAAGGAAGGGAAAATAGTGTGGCAGACACTTTAAGCAGAAAAGTGCAGTGCCTATATGAAATCTCCTACACTGAAGAGAGAAGTCCCTTCAAGGAAATTATTACAAGTGCAGCGGAACAAGACACTAATTACCAACAAATAAAACAGCAAATACAACAACTAGCCAGCAAGGAAAAAAAACCAGTTTATGCCATAGACGCTGCTGGAATGCTGTACTATAAAGAGAGGATGTATGTGCCTGATCAGACCCATGTTAAAAATCTAATATTGGACGAATTTCATAAGAGTCACTATGTCGGACACCCCGATTATCAGAAGATGATTATTGTGTTGTGAAAAGAATATTTTTGGCCAGGGATGAAGAAAGACGTGGCGGGTTATTTGGCACGATGCTTGGAGTGTCAGCAAATCAAAGCAGAGCATCATCACCTTGCAGGATTATTACAACCACTACCCATACCAGAATGGAAATGGGAAAACATATCCATGGACTTTATAACCGATTTGCCTAGGACAAAGAAAAATAACGATTCCATCATGGTAGTGGTAGACAAACTGAGTAAGTCAACACATTTCATACCAGTACAATCTACCTATAGGGCTACGCAGATCGCACATGTGTTCATGCAGAATATATTTAAATTGCATGGGTTACCAAAAGTAATAGTATCAGATCGAGATGTGAAATTTACATCAGTCTTTTGGAAGACTCTGTTTGAAGAGTTGGGAACTCAGCTGAATTTTAGCATGGTTTATCACCCTCAAACGGACGGGCAAACGAAATGAGTGAACCAGGTAGTAGAGGATATGTTAAGGGCATACGTGATGTAGCAACCAACAAAGTGGGAGGATTATTTGCACCTGGTCAAATTTGCTTACAATAATGGCTACCACACCTCATTGCTGATGAGTCCCTTCGAAGTGTTGTATGACCGAAAGTGTCGCACCCCCTCGAGCTAGAGTGGACCGGAGGACAGATGGATGTTGGGTCCCGAGATGCTTAAAGAAATGGAAGAACTGGTGAAAAAGGCATGATCTAATTTGAAGGTATCCCAGGATAGGCAGAAGAACTTCACTGATAGCAAAAGAAGATTTAAAGAATATCAGGTCAGGGACCACGTCTTTGTGAGGATACGCGGAAGAAAAAGCTCATTACAGTGGAACAGGTGTGCCAAATTAGCACCTCGATACTGTGGCCCATTTCAGATCCTAGCAAGAGTGGGACCGGTGGCCTACTAGCTCGCCCTACCAAGCCACATACGGGTTCATAATTTCTTTCATGTTTCCGTACTAAGAAAATATGTTTATGACCCTAAACATGTAATTAATTGGCAAGATGTTCAGGTGATAATTATCACCGATAAATCTATATAGACATCTCCCTTTTGGCAGAAAATTGACGTAGGATGTTGCATGTGTAGGTAGAACCAGAAGGAGAGATCTAGGTCGAACCGCTGAACATCCTCGATCGGAGAGAGGTAACACTGTAGAAGTGGGACATTACCCAAGTTAAAGTGCAGTGGCAACACTTTGGGCCTAATGAGGCCACTTGGGAAGATGAAGAGTTTATGAGAAGAAATTACCCAGAACTGTTCATGGCTAGGAGACATCGGGCGATGTCCAATCTCAGGGGGGGAAGATGTAATATTCCCGGACAAAAGATGGTTGTAAATATTTTATTACTATTGTAGGTTAAAAGACATTGGACAATGTGCTACTTACTGGTTTTTTTTTCAAATTAACGGTAATTGTTAACTCTGCACTTGAGAATTAAATCGAGTCATACTTGAAAATTGTAACTTCCCATTTGGAAGTTGTTTCTTTTAATAATAAAATAGTTTCCAAAACCTAACTGTTCCTCCCAACCGTAACCACCCAAGGAAAGGGGGTGGGGAAAGGAGGAGTGGACCGTGCTGTGGGGACAGACGGGACAATATTGGCAAAATTATGCTAAGTCTGCTAAGGACTAGATAGCATTGGCACAACAATGCAGGAAAGGTTTGCTGAAGGTTGTGACCTGGCAGACAAGCTTGCAGGGAGATTTGGTTGTGCAGACCAATCTCGCGGACGGGAGGAAGACAAGTAGAGAACCAGTGGTGACCATGTTCTGAGTAAAGAGAAAACAAGTATTGTTCATAACTGAATACAGGTAAGTATCACTATGACAATCTTGTGTTGTAGTTGCTATACTACTGAAACTTCTGCTAAGTAATTTGGTTAGAACTGTTAGAAGGGTTGTGAAATAGGAAAAGTTGAAATAATAATTAGTGCACAGAAAGACGGTTAGAGTATGAGGTAAGTTTATAGCTTTGAGTGGGCCAACAAATTTCTTACATAGGTGGTTCGTAGGAGTTAGGTTAATCTCATTAGGACATTTTGATAACAGCAGAAATATTTTAAGGGTTATAGCCACAAGGCTTAGCATAGCCAGTTAAGTGGTAGTCTTGACTCTAGCTATGCCATTGAATCTTTTCCCTTTATACTGATGGAAAAAATAGAAGAAAGGAAATGAATGGGGATCTGTTCGAAAATTATTTCAGTTGTGAACTAGTAATATTCAAGACTTTTACTGTTATCTCACACAAAAGTAAACTCAGATAATATTCCTAGAACAGAGATGAAATATACAGATCATTTAACGCATAGCCATGAAACTTGAGCCAATGAGGTTATAGAAACATAACCAGTCAAAAGAGAAAAGGAAGTTCCTGTGCGGCATAACTGCACCCGTGTGGAGAGACAGGTTACGGCTAGGGTTAGCGTATAATCAAAACCCTTAGAATACAGTCAGGTAAAGAAATTCAAGTAAATTACCCGTATACATGAAAAAAATATAACACATAGCTGCAATAAGACTACAGGACTTGACCCCGTACTGAATTCAATGGCTTAGAAGAAACTTAAAATATGGTAATCGAATTCAGAGTCTAGCGTCGACAGATCTACCCTTGGAATTCATAATATGCAGAGGCTGTAATATCTAAAACCAGAAAACTCGTTATCATGCAGAGTACAAAATATCGAACATCTTGCAATACGGAAATAAATTTCTGTTCTTTATAGAATCAAACCCCGTAGGCAACATACAACATATAAATATCATCAAGAATCATACCAAAGCAGTGGCATAGCCATCATAACACATATTGTATCGATTAAGAACCAGATGCACATTATTACAATAGTATATCTATCAAATTGCATAACTTACAAATTAAAACAGGGGTTTGCCATCATAATGGCGGAATTTGGTTGGGAGAGACCAAGCCAGTACTTGAGGAACAAAAAGAAAATTGTTACTTGCGTAAACTTTAAGAAGCACATGAATTATAGCAATTTAGAAGTCAAATGCTTCACCAAGACAGAGATCCAGATAAAATTGTTAACAAAATTCTGTTAAAATAATAAATAATGCATCTGAGCTTGAGACTCGACGCAAGTATCAACCTAGAAAGGAAATGGGACCCTCTCACAGAAGGATCCTTAACTTGGTGTGAGCTGGCAGATTCGCCAGGCTCAAACCCTGTCAACATCCTGCCATTTCATAGGAGAAGAAATAGAAAAAGATTGTAAGGAGCCAGTTCGAGCATCTCCTGAGTAACTTATTCAATAAGAAGTTCTTCTGGCTTAGTAAAACCCTCGATACTTGCATTAGACATGCATAGGGCAGGAACATACCTGTTAACCGGGAGAGTCAACCGCATCCGCGTCCAAACATGACTTACAGGAAATAAAGAGGAAGGACACCTCCTTGCCTACAGGCAGCAAACAATCCTGTAATGAGTGAAAATAAAAACTTGAGCGGTAAACAGAGTAATATGTAGCTATAGAATAAAATCTGGGTAACAAAAAGGGTTTACCAATATCTCAGTTGTGGAAAGGAACATGGTAACTAGCCCTCTGATGAATTGATCAGGTAGCACACAGTAGTTCTCTCGGTGTTGCGTTGGGGTTGCGGTAGTGCAGGCCTGAAACAATGGGATATGGAATACCGTAATGGAGCACTAAAACCCAAACAAAATGCCTCGAGCTGGATCCATCCTTGGATCGACCCCTTTTCATCTTCACCGTCGATGTGGGGAGAGCCCCGAGGGCGTGAAGGTAGAGAGGCCACTGTCATGTGATTAGACCATACTACATAAATGAAATAGGACAGGTGGACTCGAGGCAGCCAATGACCTTTATGTTCACCACATAAACATTCCATCAAATATTCCATCCTTCACAGAAAACTTACAATGGGACCATAATCATCTACTCTTGAACCTTCCATGCGTTTGCCGCGTGTCAAGGTTATTAATATTGCGTAAACAATATGTATCGGACCTTGCCAAGCATTAGATATGCATAACCCATGTAATTTTATTTATTTTTATCGTGTAGGTTAATTGAGATTAATTGACGGGGGTCATTACAAAAAGGAAAAACTAAAGATTATTTATAATTGACTATATTATTATTGTTCACATTTTCTCTCAATATCGTTTCATGCTATCGATATGAGAAAAAGGAAAAACTAAAGATTGTTTATAATTGACTATATTATTATTGTTCACATTTTCTATCAATCAAAATTGTTACATTGACACTTTGCACTCAAAAATTTTATTTGATCATTTTCCATCATTCAAGTTATTAGCAGTCTCTCTCATCTCAACAAACTGAGGTAACTAAGAAAATTTTAAACTAAATTGACCAAATTAATCTTAGACATATTTAACATATTTAAAATGATCAAAATAATTAGATGTTCAACAAATTTTGTATGACTGCACAGGACTAAAACTAGCCTAGATCCATTTTAACACAAGATCTATCAAGGGGGGAGAGGGATCAACTCCCTTGAGGTGAAAACCTTTCCTCAAGTTTTTCATGGAGGGAATAAAATCATAATATCATGGGCTACTACCATGGTTTATCAATACCATGGGCCATCTAGACATTTGATTATTATGTTATGGATCTAGGCTTTTAATTATTATGTTACAATACGAAGTGATTCATGTTAGTTTGATGTTATATTTAGATACATAATTAGTTGTAGATAAAATATAATATTATAATATTACATTTTACCCAATATTTACCCTCAACAAGTCCACTTCTTATTGTAATTTTTCTTTATATTTGTAATTTAAAAGTAAACAAACTCAACTATAAAATTAGTAGGAGTGAGGGGAAATATTGAGTAGAATGTAATATTTAGGGTGGGGTGTGACATGAAATATTAGGTAAAATTTAATAATATTACATTTTAATTAGTATTTTCTCCCAACCCTAGCGACTATTTATTAGGTGGGGGTGGTTATAAATATTTGGTAACATATAATATTGAGTAGAATGTAATATTTAGGGTGGGGTGTGACATGAAATATTAGGTAAAATTTAATAATATTACATTTTAATTAGTATTTTCTCCCAACCCTAGCGACTACTTATTAGGTGGGGGTGGTTATAAATATTTGGTAACATATAATATTGTAATATTATATTTTATGTAATATTTCCCCTCACCCGATTCACTTTTTCACTGATAGTCACTCTACAATGCAGTGTAGGGCACATCTGTAGATGTAATGTAAGTAACCATTTGTAATGTCATCTCAATTGTAATCAATATTATATGTAATAATTAATATAGATGTGTTCCATCTATAAATTTTATTAATAAGAGGATAAAAACTTAATATTGACAATATGACAAGATTTTTAGTCATGAATATTTACCATAGATATTATTAAGTTCTAAGTAGGCGTTTTTACAAAACCATGGGCCAATACCCACAAAAGAAAGATAGAGAGGGAGAGGAGGGAAGAAAATTATAATACAGTGGGCTACTGCCATGGTTTATCAATACCCATCTAAACTTTTCATTATTATGTTATGGATCTAGGCTTTTAATTATTATGTTACAATAGCATGGGCCAAAACCATGACTTATGAATATCACATGCCCAAAAAACATAACTTATTTCAAAACCAAAATATTTTACAAATGCTTTGTCTTAATTTAATATTATAACATTTTAAAATTAAATCCAATAGAAAAAGGTTAAAATTACTTTCGAGGTATATCTAAAACCTCCATCCTCATGACTACTAACAATATTCCCATAGAGATTAAATGTAGGTGTTAATAAATTAAAAAATGAGAATACTTTTATATATACATATGTGAAATTTATATAATAAAAATAATACTACAAAGAACCATGATAGACACATCTTAACCAAGGATCCAAGGGAAGTGAGAAAGAAAAGTGATTAACAATGATAGAGGAAAGATAGTATGTGATTCTTTTAAGTTTTTTTATTATTGTATTTTCTTTAACATGATTGATCCCAAATATAGGTTTAATTTTACAACCAATTATGTTTTTTTTTTTTTTGAGATACTTTCTTAAATACAATACAATGGGATCATATTTAAGAAAGTGAATTAGATGGAAGGGGGAATAGAGTGTGGGAGAGAGACATAGAATTGGGAGAGATAGTGAGAGAGGGAAAGGAAGAGAGAGAGGAGGGGGAGAGAGGGAAGGAGAGAGATGGATTTGGAGGGGGGGGGGAAGAGGGAGAAAAGAACAAAGCATTTGAGAGATAGATGTGGAGAGAGAGGGAGTGACAAGGGAGAGATGAAGATGGAATGAGGGGGAGAGGAGACGAGGGAAGAGAGAGACAATGCGGGGATAAAGATAGGGAAAGAAGGGGAAGAGAGAGACAGGGAGATATATATATATATATATGGAGGGAGAGATGGTGGGGAGAGAGAAGGAGAGAGGGAGGGACATAGTAAAAAAGTTGGAGGGTGGAGGGAGAGAGTGTGTATGTTGGGGGGAGAGATGGAGGGAGGTGGGAGAGAGAGATGAAGTTTGAAGGGGAAGAAAAACATAGAGAGAGAAAGGTGGAGAGGGAGTGGAAAGGAAGAGATGGAGAGAGAAGAGCACGAGAGAGAGAGAGAGATAGAGATAGAGAGAGAGAGAGTGCGTTTTGGGGGTGAGATGGAGAGACAAGGGGAGATAGAGATATATATGGGGTAGGGGAGAGGGTAGAAGAGAGAGGTAAAGAGAGGGAGGGAGGAAGAGAGATATATGGGGGAGAGAGAGAGAGAGGGAGAGAGAGAGAGAGGAAGAGGGATAGATAGATAGATAGATAGACATGGGGTGGGAGAGAGAGTATGTGACATGTGTTTAGGGGCTTGACATAGAGAGACAAATAAAGAGAGATGGAGGGGCAAGGGTATAGAGGGAAGAAGAGAAATATAGAGAAAGGGAGGGAGAGGGAGATAGGGAGAGAAAGGGGCGAGAGGGAGGGGAAGAGAGAGAAGGAGAGGGGGGAGATAGAAACAGAATGGAAGGTGGAGAGAGAGGCAGTAATAAAGAGGCACATAGAGACAAATACAAACATAGAAGTTAGATCTAAAAAGTCATGAACATTTCGGATTTTGACTAAAATAGATGTATTGATTTCAATGTAGTTGATTTCTATTACTATTTGATCACATGCGCTATATGCATTGATTTCCGTGTAGATGTCAATTTATAATCGTATTTAATACCTTACACTAGATGCATTTATTTCAGTTTTGATGTTGACTTATACTCCTATTTAATTTCTTGCACATGATGCATTGGTTTGAGTGTAGATATTGTTTTCTAATCCTATTTAATCACCTGTACTAGATGCATTGATTTCAATGTACATGTCGATTTCTAATCCTATTTAACACCTTACACTATATGCATTTATTTCATGGTAGACGTTGATTTCTACTCATATTTGATTGCTTGCATTATATGCATTGGTTTCAGTGTAGATATTGATTGTTAATCCTATTTGATTGCTTTCACTAGATGCATTGATTTCAATATAGATGTTGATTTCTAATCCTATTTGATTGTTTGCACCATTCATTTTAGTGTAGATGTTGATTTCTGTTTTGATGAAACTAGATGTATGATGTACATTAATTTCAAAGTAATTAGATTAATATTGTGCATTGATTGTAGTGTAAGCATATCTCTACATCCTCCATCTATTTCTTTATCTCCCATTGTGTCTCCTTCTCCATCTCTCTATCTCACCCCCTAAAAATACACACTCTCTCTCCATATCTATCTATCTCTCTCTCCCTCGCTCCATTTCCCCTCCCTCTCCCTCTCTTCCCCTTCTCTCTCTCTCTAACATTTCTCTCTCTATATCTATATCTCTTCCTCCCTCCCCATCTTTGCCTTTCTCTTCTTCCATCTCTTGCCCCCCATCCATATCTTATCTCCCTCGACTCTCCTTCTCACCCCCAAAAACATACACACTCTCTCTTAGTGTAAGCACATAAAAATTATTCATGACGTGCATTGACTTATGTCTTACACTAATTAAACCATAAATACAATACTTGAATTTTCATCCTAAATAAAATGTTTGCTTACCCTAAATGTTTTCTTATTGAAACTATAAATTATTTATAATTGGCTATATTCTTATTATTATGATTTACCATCATTCAACATTTTTATTTACTTTGCATTCAAACACGGTAATATAAAATAACTACCATTGAAAATTATTTGGGGTTTAACACTCCACAAGTCACAATTATTGACTTTGGAGAAAATTATTATTAATATTGGAGAGCCATAGAGACAAACTATGTTGTTTACTACAGTGCCTCAAGTTAAATATTTGAATGGTCTAGGATTCCAACTACTCTTTTCATATGATCAATATGAAAAAATGGAAAAAATAATAGGCGTGACAATAGGAAAAATATAACAAAATAGTGTTAGATTGATCGCAATGAAGATTATTTATAATTGACTATATTCTTATTATTCACATTTTCTATCAATCAAAATTGTTACATTCACACTTTGCACTCAAAATTCTTATTTCATCATTTTTCATCATTCAAGTTACTAAGAGTCTCTCTCATCTCAACAAACTGGGGTAACTAAGAAAATTTTAAATTAAATTGACCAAATTAATCTAAGACATATTTAGCATATTTAAAATGATCAAAATAATTAGATATTCAACAAATTTTTTATGACTGCACACGAATGAAACCAACCTAGATCCATCCTAACACTGGATCTATCAAGCACCGAGAGAGATCAAATAGCTCAAGGTGCAAACCTTTCCTCAAGTTTTGCACTAAAAAAATAGGTTTGTGCCTTAAGAGATTTGATCCCTCTCTACGCTTGATAGATCATGTGTTAAAATGGATTTAAGCTTGTAATATCAATCTGAATGATATTAATAGTGATTAGTAATGATGAAAATAATAATATTGATTATTTTAATATTAGTAATGATAATAATTTTAATAATTTTAAATATTATAATAAATTACAATTGATTTAAATAATAATATCAATAGTAAGAATTATAATTCTTTCTCTCCTATTTTAAAAGAGGGTGCTCAATCTTCACAAATTCTCTTTTAATCCCTTGGTGTATTATTTTCTAAAAAAAAGGTTAAACTCTACCCTAGCATTAAGAAAGATCTTAGTTGAGGATATTATTTGCAACATTGAATTTGGCATAAGGACTTGTCTGATCCCATTAAAAATATCAGTAGTCATTATTGTGCAATTATTCTTAGGAAAGCTAAACCTCCTAGGAGCAATATTGGCAAGTTGAAATTTGAGGCCCTTAAAGTTTAAAGAATAACCCCCACATTGTTGTCCTTAAAGTTGATAAAGGAGGGCAGTTTTTATCTTAGATAAGGATGACTACAGAAGAAAAATGATACATCACTTGTGTAACAACGGTATTTATATAAAGCTCAGTAAGAACCCCTAAACAAAAAATCTACAGTTGTCTCCTTAGCTATTAAATCTAATAGCTCTGTCATCTCCATAAACCATAAACTAACTGACAACAACCCTCTCACTCCGATAATTTGTGGGCTTCCCAAGATTCATAAGGAGGGCACTCCCCTTAGACCCATTGTCAATATATTAGGTGGGCTTACTTATCTTTTAGCTAAATATTTAGCCTTGAAGCTTAGGCCCCTTATTGGTCGTACTAATTATTTTGTCAAGGACTCTTACTCTTTTGCGAGTGAGTTAAAAGGTGTAAATTTGAGCGTAATGATATTATGGCTAGATTTGATGTAGTTTCTCTTTACACCAATGTCCATATTAATGAGGTTGTTGAGTTAATTAATCACATCACTCACCCTCATACAACAAGGGTTGTTGAGATTTGTCTTACTCTTAATTTTTTTAGCTTTGACGGTGAATTCTATGAACATATATGTGGCAACGTTGTCATGTGTTTTCCTCTCTCTCCCATCATTGCTAATTTTTTCATGGAAGATGTTGAATAAAGCTTTGGCTTCAACTCAATTATGATCAAATTTGTTCATGGAAGATGTTGAATAAGGCTTTGGCTTCCTCTCTCTTGCTTTCACTTCGTTTTGAAAAAGAATTTTGTTGAGTACTGTCGCTTTAAAAGTAATTCAGTTTTGCACATAGCTTTCTTAACGTCATTAAGAGAGCTGAAAACAAATACATGCATGTGAATTTGCATTTTTGATTGCTTGGCTTGATTTAGGACTGTGCATTTTAGCATGTGTTCTGTGCTCTGTGAAGAAAAGATTCTTGACTTTCTTCCCTTTAGTAGCTAGGATTTTCATTGCTGAAAGGAGATAAAACATTTGTTTATCATCTTAGAATGCATTTTAGGAATTATACATACATCACGTGGTGAACCTGAAAGGAAAACTGTTAAGCAAGATCAACTTAAAATAAATCCAATGAATCTAACAACACTTTGGAACTTAACGCACAACATTTAGAGGTCTAGGCTAGAGACGTATTCTGGCGTTGTAAAGCCTGGTAACTCTTGCTTTCAGTGTTGGTTGGGTGATTCCTCCACTCTGAGACGACAAGTGCCAGTACAGACTTGTGCTCCCACGTACCGTCGTGTATATATTGGGAGACCACAATGGGCTGCATCCTTTATCCTTAGGAAGCCGTGTCTGACGCCCTATCGATGGTAATGCACCGAACATAGCATTCGGGAAGATTGACTGCTGTACCGTAAAAAGTATTCTACAGTTTTACAATTGGTTTGGTAATCCTCTCTGCCTAGATCTCCAGAGAAGTCCATTTTGCTCCTTTTCAGACTCCTTAAAGGAAAAGGTCCTCTGAGTGCTTGTCACTTCAAGCTCAATAAAAATCGAAGGCGACTAGAGTCATCTTTTGTTTTTTCTTGACTCTCTAAAATTGAAAAAACAATTTGTGTCAAAGCGTCTAAAATTCATTTAATTCAAAAAACTTTTTTCCCTTTTTATTTTGAGTTGATTAAGTAATCCACAATCGTGGAAGAAAGTCAATCAAAACCCCGTCGTTCGCGAAGACTTACGAGTCAACCATCGTTGACTCCAGAAGCGAAGCCATTCCGGACGAAGTGAACTCGTTTAACTGGATCAAAGTCCCTTAGGTTGGTTGGAGCAAGCACTCCAACATCCTGAAAGACTTCGGTTACTCCGAACATTTCTGGAATCCCTACCTCTACAGAAGAAATTCTGCAACAGAAAAAGGACATTACAGCTGATCCTAGTGTGACGGTTAACACTTCTATTCCTAAACCGGCTCTGTCTACAGCCGATTCAGAAGGTGTTACTCCCCAACCATCTGCTGCTGCAGAACTTACATCTTCTTCGATACCAGAAATATTTTACGGACCTGACAGTCTGCCTCTTCCTCCTGGATTGATTGCCATAGAATAGATTGTGGAGGATCCTCCATCTAGCACTCCAACGCAACTTTGAGCTGGGATCGCCCTGTATCCTTCTTCGTTAGAAAATATTCACCCACGCTCGGAAGCTCCTGAAGAATCGCTGAGGAATCTCTTGGATAGGCTTAATATGTCTGAACAACCGTCAACATCAAGGACTGTGTCACCTGACACAGCAACAGCAGAAGCTCCTTCTGCTATTCCGACAATGTTTGTCGGCGTGCCATCTGTCCCAAACAGCTTTCAATCACTGGATGGAGTCCATCCAGGGACTATTTCGACAGTATGGACTGTTCCCGTTTGTTCGTCCGGAATTATATCTGGAATCTCTTACATTGAGTCTCGACAAATTGATCCGTCACAAGGTCAATTTGGGAAAATTGGTCCCCAAAGGCAAATTATTCCTTTGAGCACTGGATTACCATCATATGGAGGGCCGTATACTCTTTCATTGTCTTCCCCAAAAGGACAACCATGGGTGAGTTCACAACAAAATTTGGGTTATGCTGGAATCACAACTAGCGGTTGGGTACTAGTCTTGTCTCAACAACCAAGAGTTGTATGCTCAATACAACAAATTTCACCTATGACAAACATTCCCACTACGCTGGCTATTGTGGCAGTATCGCAAGTACAAGTGTCACCAATTGTATGCCAACCTCAAGTTTCGCAGGTCGCCATACAACAATCTCTTGTACCTCCGACACAACCACAGTCACCCACTAGTGGAATGGCATAGGTTCAAATGGGGAACACCAATCCCCATCTTGGTCAAACAGTCAGTGTTGGACAATAGTCCATGGCTTCACAACCATGGCTAGTGCAATACCAACAACCGCAATTCCAGCAAGCTTACCAAGGATAAGAGCAACAAGTCTTTGCAAGTAATGGGCAGCAGTATCAACCATATCATAATGGTTATGCCCATCAACCTTACCAAAGTTACCAACATCAAATGCATTATGCTGGCATGCAAAGACCGACTGCTCAAACAATTCCATCTTATCCTGGGTATGCTCAACCAAGCATGAATCAACAGTTGCCCTTCGTGGCAACTCTAGAGTTACCGGATCTAAGTCGACTAATAAATGATCCAATTTCCTACGCCGCTTAGTGGCTGGCGATTCCGCATAAACTTCCATCGGATATTCCTAAATTTAATGGAAATCCGAGCGAAGACCCATCAAATCACGTGATGACCTTTCATCTATGGTGTTCATCAAACACTCTCAATGGTGATTCGATTCGGCTTCGCCTCTTTCAGCGCACATTAATTGGTCTGGCAGCAAAGTGGTATATTGAACTGCCTAGAGCTTCGTTTCATAACTTCAGTGCCCTAGCCACAACCTTTTAAACCCATTTTCAGTTACCTATTAGGTACAAAACAAGAACTGAGCTACTTACCAATTTCAAACAAATGATAGCCACTCACATATCTGATCATATTCATGAGTGGCAGCGTCGTCGTAGAATGGTAAAAACATATGTTCTTGATCAGCTATTGGCTGAATGGTTTATTAAGTCACAGTTACCCGCTATTACAGAAGATGTGGCAAAGGGGGGAGTCGTCACTGAAGAGCAAGTTATTGCTCATGCACAATATCTAGACTTGATCTATACTCAGTCTGGAACGCTCTACGATAAAATCCCTGACGCTCCTAGACCAGAATTCTCCGTTCCTCCGCCTCCTAAATCAAACAAAGAGTCTCATGCCGACGATGGTGTGATAGGTACGACAAGCACTAAAACCACAAAGGCCACATCGAAAAAGGCACGCACGGTTTCGAGTCAATATGAAAGTGAGGAATTTCTAGCCTTGGAAGTAAATGCCGTGTCAACAGACAAAGGCAAAGAAACCAAGCAACCAAGAGGCAAGAAGAAAAAACAAGGGAAGAAGAAAAACCAGGGAGACTCATCTCCTAGAAAATATTCTGCAAACCCTTCTGGGAATGTGAAACCAAAAACTCCATGTCATATATGTGACAAGGATCATTGGACAAAGGAGTGTCCATATAAAAAAGAACTTAGGAAAATCTTTCAAAAGTTCAAAAACCTCGGCTGTACTGACGGATCCATTCCCAAACCTAGGAACAAATCTGGTTGCTAGCGAAAATGCTTCCTCGTCCCAAGTGCTAATGTTGTCAGTCTCGAAGCAACTGAATGATGCTCTAATAACGACAAGGAATAAAGATTACGGGAATCCACAAATGTTAAACAACAAGGATAAAGATCAAACTAGTAGTTCAACAACGACTTCAACAGAAGTCGTGCCACCCATCATTCCTGAATTAACAATAAAACCGCCAAAGGGAGTAGTACACAAATCAACATTTAATCCTCGTGTCTGAGCAGTGCAACACCGTAGGATTTAGCTCAATTGCCATCCGCGATGTCGACTCTTGAAGTACTGAAAAATTGCCCCTCCCAAAAGCAGGCTTTATTTTCAGCAATAGGTGGGATTGATCCAACGGATCCCAATCTTGTATCTTTTAATCATAAAGGACACGAACCTTAGTTACCAGCTCAACTATCTTTCCTCATTCAAGTGAAAGACCTCAACAAAAATGTTCATAGAACAATTATTGATGAGGGGGCATCAACATGTATCATGTCGATGAGTTGCTGGAAAACTCTGGGGTCTCTGTCTTTGTCGCGATCATAAACAACATTAAAAGCATTTGATGGACGAACATACACCCCATATGGGATACTGAGTAACTTGCAAGTCGAACTGTGGGGCAAAACAGTAGAAATCAATGTTGAAGTCATCGACGGGAATCTTGATTACAACATCCTACTGGGAAGACCCTCGATATATGCCATGGTAGCTGTTGTGTCGACCTACTTTAGGAAAATTGCATTTCCATCCCAAGGGGGAATTACAATCATCGACCAACAAACTTTTCTCCCCAACAATTCGCAAGTTACGAGAAGCATTTTGATGATCCATGGAAGCCCTAGCATGCTTCATAATATCGGAGTAGGCCTACTAAAATACCCTACGTTAATGGGAACTTTTACCTTGCCACCTCCTACCAATTTGGCGGAAGTAGCTAATGTAGGAACCTGTAATATGATATCTTCCATTGAAAAGATGTCAGAAAATGATGTTAAAATGGATAATTCGCAAGTTTTGCCTCCAATCCTGCTGGAAATATTATAGCAATCAATGTTCTTAGCATGGGAGGGAAACTAGCATCAACGCTCGTCATGCGTTTGGATAGATAAGTCTAAGGAATATGGCACCCCTTCAGATCCTTGGTCGCAAGTACACATTAAAGACGAAGGAATCATTCAAATGATGATGATTGATGGGGCACCATGGGAAGATTACCACCATCATTCCCATCTTCCGACTTGGAAAGAATATATCTCCAGTGACCTACACCATCCCTCAGTATTTGAGTTTCTGACGAATACTGTAAACACGGTGGATTTCAAGAGAAGCCTATCCAATATCGAAGAGACTATTGCCATAAACAGCTCGACAAAAACAGATGTTGTAGAGAACATTCATGTTGGCAAATCTTGTTCTTCTTCCGTGTTATCACTCAGGTTGTCCCTAAGCTCCTATAGGGATACGGCCGAGGTAACCAGAATCCAATCTTTGGATTGCAGGTTCTAGCCCACCTGCAAACAGAGAGGGCTCTCTCTTAATGATTCAACTTTGTTGATGATTTTAGGCTAGCTTTTGGCTCAGGGGTTTTTGTTTGTGTTTGGATGGAAGGAAAATGCTTTCAGGAAGAGAGGCAATTTATGAAGTGATAAGTTTCAAACCATTGGGCATGGAGTCATGGGTTAAGATTATCAGTGCGTCTTTCTGGTCATAAGAGAAATAATGAAGTAGGATAGCTGCTCATAACACAATCTTCAGACTAAAAGGATGAATGATATGTAAGGAATGAGAGGCACTTAAGAATCTCTCATTTAACTTAACAGAGAGAAAGATGATCTCTATCTAGGGGCAATGAAGAATCCTTGGATAACTGTCTTGGGTTAAGGAAAACATGAGCCATGTGGAATTCATATTTATGCATAAACAGAGGAAAACATAAAGAAACAATAGGAATTGAGCATAGAGTGTATTTAAACAAATTCTAAGCTAATCTTTCTTTATGTTGTTTAAGAGCATAATTCATGAATGAAAACAGAGGTAAGAAGCACTTATTGAGTTATGCACAGCACGAGAATTTCACAATCACTCTTCAACCAGTAAACACAGTGAACAATCCATTCTCCAAGTCTCATAAGCAGTCTTTGGTTATAGAAACTTATCAGATATTACAGTGCGAGTCTCTCGTGGAGCAAAATCAGCTAGAGATAGCTTGTTGACGAATCAACCAACCAACCAACCCGTAATACATTATTCAGGGTTGTCTTTATAGTGCAAATATCTCAAACTATTTATTACAATTGACCTAAAACAGGTCTGCAAAAAGAGCTTTCTAAACCTAAAATTGTGCCAAAATTAAATGCATGTAAATATCTATCGAACTGTGTCAGAGGTAGCCGGATTAAAAGGAGTGCAATCTGGCCCTTGGAGCCTCGATGCAGTATTGCTGGAATAACTGTGCTTTGGGATCTGCAGTTCTGTTCTGGTGCGAGTTAAATGTGCAATAACCATGATTTGAGAGTTTTGAGTGGCCTCGCCCTCTTTCTTTGACTTTGCTGGAAGGTATTAAATTTTATCCTACTTTGGGCCACTGTTAAGATCTTCGCTGATACTCTTTGTCGCTACATTGATGGTCTCCACCGCTTTCTGATACTCTTTGACGTGTTTTCTCTCTGTGAATTTGATCTGATACTCTTTAATCTCTGTCTCTAGTCTCTTCCTGTCTTCAAATCGGTTTAATTTGGCAAAATCGAGCAATTTCGGGCCTTTTCGGTGCAAAACGGGCCAAGGAATCAAAAGATTCCCTAAAGATTCCCCAATATGGCCTATTTCCGGTAGAGATGCGCAATTACTGCCTCTGTTTCTCATTCCGGAGCTCCGAAGCACGATTTTTCTTCTTGCACGAATTTTCGGTTTTTTGGCTGCTGACGTTAGCATGACGTCAGCAGTACGGCGGATGATGTGATCATGCTGATGTCAGCAGTGGGGTCCTTTGGTACAGATGTGACGTCAGCATGCTGACGTCATCAAGGTGACGTGGCAGTACGGTGGGGTGACGTGGCAGGGTGACGTGGACCGGGCATAGGCAGGGTGAGGTGACGTGGAGGTGACTTGGTAGGATGAGGTGGCGCTCTTGTTATGTGAGGGGAGGGCGGCTTTCCCTGTGCGTCGGACCGCCTTTGGTACGAAGGTGGTTTCTGTCAGGGGCGGCCCGATGCAATGGTAGGCCGCCACCTGTCCCGGTGCACGACGACAAAACCGTCGGACATCGGGTGGTAACCTACCACCGTAATCGGGTGCGCGATGTGATCAAGGACCGTCGGATCTGGGGGAGGCGATCCGACGGTGGACGGGAAAGGGAGATGCACGGGGTTTAGCAAAGGCGTGCGCGTGTTAAAGACTTAATTTTTCACGGCACGGTGGGTTTTTAACTTTAGAAAATGGGTAAATGTGTTTGCGCGGTGAAAACTTATTAAACAAACATTAATATTTTTCACAGAAGAATGCGCAGGGAAGGTTATTTAGCATTTGGAATCAGTTCCCTTAGTGTTTGGAAGGGGTCCATACACTTGGGAGTGGGAATTCTTGCCGAGGGAAGGTTCTTACTAAAGTCCAGGTGACTTAGTAATTCCCAGTGAAGTATTTATGGTTATATTTCAACCAGGGGGAGGGGATATTTACATAAGGGGATTATCTACATAGTTTTAGTATGGGTACAGGGAAAATATAGGTAGTTAAATAATAATGTTAGTAGTTAATATGGAGATGACAAGAAAGCACTAAGTTTCAAAAATCTTAGGCTTGAAAAGGGGAGATAGAACCTTATAGAGAGAGTATGGATTCTCTTTGAGTGAAGCAGGTCTTCACCCAAGCTAATGACATGAAAATGATGAAACTAAGAGATATCAAGCAGATCTTGACCTCTTTTTGGGGAAATTAGTTAATGATTTGGGGGAGATGGAGAAAGGAAGTTAGTTATGCCTGTTCTTAGCTCTTTCACATAAAAATGCCTGGTGATTGTGTCCTGAGTAGAGATGACACCCTGAAAACATGGAATTGATCAGCAATCAAGATTCTGCAACCTCAAAACTACCTACCCACCTACTTACGCTAACATTTTCCTTCTTTTTGGTTTGGTGGCACTTAGACTTGCAGACCCATCATTTCAATTTTTTCTTTTTTATACCTTCCTATCTACAAACTACCCTTTTTTCTTCCAAGGTCCCAAATTAAGCAGTTGGGCTCCTTTGATTCTCTACCTATCTAAGAATCTGCCAAGATCAAGCTGTTTGGACAGATTTTCATCCTCTATATTCTAAAATAGGAAATTGAAACCTATGGAGACCAAGATTAAGCTGTTTGGACCTGCTTTTAGCCGAAAATTGTACAAAACTGGAATAAGTTCTCAAAATTTGGAAAGCAGTTAGATGAACTCTGAGTAGCCTTCTTTGCTTGGTGACTATTTAGCAAATATGGAGCATTGCAGCATGCAAAGTATGACATATTTGGTCTGTGAAAATGTCAATCATGAAATATGAGTAACCTACTGCGCAGGGGCTAACCGTCTCCACTTGGGGATGGATTTTCCTTGTGAGATGCCAGGAACAACAACGGTCAGATTGCCTTGTTTCTTCTGTTATGGTTGTGCTTTGAACTTGTTAGTGCTGACTGTTGGATTAATTAGAAATTTTGGATTGGGAACAACTCTTTCCTTCACTTGTGTTGCTGTTAAGCTGCAAAGCACTGCCTGCTTTCTTCTGCGTGCTTTAGCATTATGGATTTTTACAAAAAATCTAAACACTAGTATATACAAATATTCTATGTATAGAATAAAACACCACCTACTCTTTTCAATCAAAAGGATCATTGTAATGCTTTAGCATTCGACCATTGACAGGGCCTTCTTCAGCTGTGCTGCCATTTGGAGATTTGAGAAAATAGGTATTATTGCCTTGCACATTGCTGATAATGTACGGACTTTTCCACAGAAAATCGAATTTTTCGTGTTTGCCCTTGTCTTCTCTTCGTGAATCCCATCTTAGAACTTTGCTGCCCACCCATAAATCCTCTGCTTTGGCCTTCTTATCAAACATATTTTTGAGTTTTTCTTGCAGTATTTGAGCTCTGTCGAAGACTTGTTCTCTGGTTTGCTAAAGATGAATGGTTTG